>PVKS010007259.1:0-73843 GCA_004027875.1 Aplodontia rufa | reverse complement strand
AACCACCATCTTCCAAGTCTCTCGAGGATGGATTCTTAGGTTCTAGGTTAAAATAACTAAATGGACAAGTCACTTATCTCCTTAAATCCCAGAGAGTTTTCCCAAGGATTAAATGAGACAAATTCATCAAATATGCTTGTGTTTCTTGGGGTGTTTGAGCTTGAGCTAGGAAGACACAAATGCCACCATGGGGTGGCAGAGAAGTTGAGAGAAGGTCAAAGAAGAGACTCCTAGCAGAAGTCATGAAGCTGCTGAATCCAAGAGTAAGACAAAGTTGTGAAATAGAAAAGAAAATGCTGGTAACAACTGCAGAAGTAGCAGCACAAGAGAGATGGAGGTAGAAGACTAATGGGCTTTTTGGCACTGTCCCTGAGCCACCTGATCCCATGGCAAATCAGGAAAAGAATTTCTGTTTTCCCCAAAACCTGGGCATACTGTTGCCCGCATTTTCTGGGTTTCCTTCTGACCTCCCCCTCCCATAAGTCTTTTTTACCTGATAAACCAGCATTTGTATCTACTCAATACAACCTGAATGGACCAGAATAAGACAACTAGACTTCTTTGTTTATATTAGAAAACACATCTGTTAGGGTACTAATAGATTTTGTTTGCTTGTAAATTATAAAGTTATGGTAAATAAATTTGCATTGTCAAAATATTTCTCAGTAGAATAAAACATTTTGAAAGTAGAATGAATTCCCATGTTAAATGAAATAAACCAAACTCAAAGTACATGTTTTCTCTTACATGTCAAAATTAGAGAGGAAAAAGGAGAAGAAAGGTGTTGGGGGTATCTCATAAAAAATGAAGAGAGATCAGTAGAGTAGAAAAAAGGGACAGGGGAAGAGAGGAGTAGAGGGAAAGGGTGAGTACTGTGGAATGGTATTATCACATTGTGTACATGTAACAGTGAATCTCACCATTATGCACAATTATAATGTGCCAACAAAAATGTGAAAGGCCCAGTGACTCAGGAGGCTGAAGCAGGATGATTACAAGTTTGAGGTCAGCCTCAGCAACTTAGGTAGGCCTTCAGCAAATTAGTGAGATGCTCTCAAAAATAACAACAAGAGGGCTTGGGGTGTGCGGTCGTTTAGTGGTTAAAAAACCAAAACCAAAACCTGAGTTCAATCCCCAGCAGTGTACCCCCTCAAAAGAAAGGAAGAAATATACAAAGATTCGAACGATGTTCTGGGGAAAAATATAAATGTGGAGTAAATTCCCCTTGACTCCTTTCAAACACACGGAAGTTGTTTCACTTCCCCACACTTATATTTGGAAGGATATCCTTTCAAATTAGTCACATACTGTATGTGTGGGGATTTATATTTATATTGTGGCGAATCCCCCTACATAATGAGATCACACTGGATGAAAAATAAAATGACTTCCATTTCTCCTGTACCAGGTGTTAGAGGTCCTCTTATGTCAGCGACTGATCCACATACCGTGCCTTAGTGGTCATTGCCCTGTGTGTGAGCAGCTTGTTTCCAGTGTTTCTGCCATTATAGACTTGCTTCTAAACCCTGAGCTCTGTTACTGTGTGACCTTTCATTCACTTTGGCAAAACCAATTAACATCTTCGTGAAGCCCTTTGTCACTTGGTGGCATCTGTGGGATGAGGCTAAGATGTGGGTGGATTCTGTGGGACTGGTATGGATTGCAGTCAGACACATGTGGCAATGATTTTTCATGTTTTCTATTAGCACAGGGAGGAATTAGAACTCCTGGGAAGAGTTGGAAGTCTTGATTGTTTAAGTTTCCTTGAGAAACAAAACTCAACCTGCTGTTTATAGTAACACCTAGTTTAATATGTGTGGGTCTGTATGTACATCTGTCTCTCTGTGTACATACGCACACTCATGTACGTATTTGCATACACATGGCTTACCTGAACCTACATATGAAAGTGTACAAATTATAAGTATCCTTATTAAATTTTTATATTAATTTTAAAAAACAAATGCTCTAAGTTTCAAAGATCCAAAAGTCCAGGCATCTAATGCAATTAAATAAATATGTATATCCGCTCAGTTTTCATGAGATCCCCCTTTCCAATGCCTTTTCCATTTTCCATTCTAGCTTCCACATATAAGAGAGAACCCTTGAGTTGACTCTACTTTTAAAATGTTTCATTTTACCTAAAAAAAAATTTTTTTTAAGAGAGAGGGACAGTGGGAGAGAGAAGGAGAGAAACAACTGTCTATTTAGTTTTTCATGTGGCTTTCATTGTTCCTAGACTTCATTGTGTACATGGTGCTGGGATTTGAACTTGCATATTCACATGCATGCCAGGCAAGCGCCATAACCACTGAACCACTGCTCCAGCCCCAACCTAAAAATATTTTTGACAATGCAAATCTATTTTTCCATTACTGTATGATATTTTACAAGCCTTTTGTTTGCTTTTAAAAAACAAACAAAATCTATTAGTGCCCTGAAAGATGTGTTCTCTAATATAAAGAAAAAAGTCTAGTTGTCTTACTCTGGTTGACCCAGGTTGTAGTGAGTAGAGACAAATGTGTGTTTCCCAGGTAAAGAGGACTTTTGGGGGGCACATGGAGACCGTGTTTGTGTGTGTGTAGATACTTATATGTATATATATTTATATCTGTATATATGCATATATGTGTTAATGAGAATTTTGAATTAAATTTAGCATTTAATGAAATATACACAATAACACCTAAAGGATACAGAAGATTATCCGTAAGGTGTAAAAACTTGCTTGAGAAGAAAAACTATTTAACTGCATTAAATACCTGAACTCTTGGATCTTTGAAAGTTGGAACATTTGTATTTTTTCTTTTTTAAAGAGAGAGGGACAGTGAGAGAGAGAGATAGACAGAATCAACTCTATTTAGTTTTTCATATGGCTTTCGCTGCTCAGACACCCGGTTGTGTACGTAGTGCTGGGGTCTGAACTGCGCACTTGCACATGCCAGTCAAGCGCCACAACCGCTGAGCCACCAAGCATTTGTATTTTTGAAAATTAATATAAAACTTTCATAAGAGTACTTATAATTTGTACACTTTCTGTACACAGGTTAAGGTAAACAATGTATTTCTTCGAAGCAGTGCTCCTTGTAGAGAAACACAATGTCCTTGTTGAAAATCAGGGAGTCTTCTAATTGTTTTTAAAAATCATTTTAGAACTGTATTTTCCCTAATAATTTAAATAATAAAGACAGTAAGACTTAATGCAAATAGTTAACCTTTTTATACCTGTTTCAGGCAGATTGGAGGGCTTGGAAAGACCAGCTTGTGGGTGTTACATATTTACTAAGACAAGCCTTGTTTTAGTAAAATTTCATAGCAGTCCTTTCAGAATACGTGGTACTATCCCCATTCTCCAGATGAGAGAGCTCAGGCTCAGAGAAGCAAATATTCCAAAGCCAGAGAGCCAAAAAGTGGTGGTGTAGGATTTAAACTAAAGGCTGGTCTGAGTTAACTGCTCTTTCAGCTGCATGATTCTGTTTTTTGTTGTTGTTTGTTTGTTTCCATTTGGGATTTACCAACACTTGTACTACCAGGAATGGAAACAACCATGATTATTTTCACTGGCCAGCCAACAGTGCTACAATGAACCTTAAGTTCTCAGAGGGCCTGGCAAACGCACTGGTAGACAGCCTTTTGGAAGATAATTTGCTAATCCTTGTTATTATTCTCAGCTCCCAGATGTGAAAAAACTGGATGAAATAATTGCTAAGGAGTTCCCTGAGGAATAACTCTTTTTAGGTATTCAGGACCCACTGCATCACCTGCTGCTAGATGAGATCATTCCAAGAGGAATCACTCTGAAGATACTCTCTCCATCAGTACCATCTGCATCAGGGCCTGGTTTCTAGAGTAGTGATCTTTTCTCCCTGCCCCTGTTTATTTAGACGTTTACAAAATTACAACTGGGGTAATTTTGTAAATGTCTAAATTACTTCAATATTTTCATGTTGGTTTCTAATTTCAACATTACTTTCTCTCCTTCCTTTCTTTATTCTTTCCTTTGTTCCTTTCACTATCTTGTTGAAAGGGTACTAAATAATCACTCTTTTTCATTCTAATCAACTTAGAGCCTTCATCCTCTATATCACCTTTACTGTCTCCACATAATCCAGGACTGCCCATATTAATGTGATAGGGTTAAGGCTGGTTTGGTAAATCAGAGAATTTGTCTGAATGTTGAATGTTGTCACTAAAAAGCAGAGGTGCAAATTTAAAGCTAATTCTTGCCATTAGGAACTACAGGTCCCTGTTGTCAGATCTTCTTCTAACTTTAAGAATACCCAGGAATCCAGACTTTTGGGTGGAATCTCTGTTAAAAAAAATGATAGCAACTAATCAAAAATTATTTTGTAATATGGTGAATTGTTAAACACAAGACATCTATTACATATCAGTTAATCTATTAGAAAGTAGTTTAAGATTTCTTATTTTGAAAGTAATCACTCAACTCCCTCCATGAATCCCTATCTTTTGGCTAAATTATCATTTCTTTGCTATTTTTAATTCCTATAAATGTTGTCCCCAAGTCCCTGGGAGACAGTGGAATGTTTTGTTGGAGTGTTCTGCTTAAGAGGAAGGCTTGGGTATCAAACAAGTATGAATTGTAGATCTGTCATAAAATTATTGTGTTATCTTGGATCAGGTATTATAGTATTATGAACCTCAAATAAAAAGTGACTACTAATGGGATATGTCTTAATTGCTTTGTGATATAATAAATATTCATCAAGTGCCAACTAGGTATCCAATCACTGGTCTAGGTATTAGTGATGTCACAATGATTACACTAGATATATGTTTAGGTATTCTTGGAATTTGCTATCCATTGGAAGAGAAAAATATTAACCAAATAATATCAATAATGTAATGATAATGATAAAGGAGGGTTAAGTGTGCTGCAGGAGTGAAAGGTTGTTTCAGGCTGGACTTTCTGTAGGAAGAGATACTTGATCTGAAATTTGAAAGTTGAGGTGTAGTAAGCCAGGTGAGAGGATGGAATTGCATTTTCAGCCAACAGTTCACTGTGTACTTTCCAAGGCATTGGAATCACTTATATATGACTCAACCAAATTAATGATCTGAACCCAAGACAATTTTTGCATTGCCCCATTTTAACAGATATTCTCATAGAGAAACTTCAAAGTGTCATTGCTCCTCAGCAACTATCTACCAAGATCTCCCTTTTCAAGTAGTAGTAGTTAGATAGCATAGTCTAAGTTATGCTGCAGCAACAACCTTTAAATATCAGTGGATTAAAGCTGAAGTTAACAAGCTAACATCTGTAGGCCAGATCTGGTTGCTGCTTGCTTTTGTAAATAAGGTTTTATTGGAACATAGCCATGCGCATTCATGATGTATCATCTATGAATATTTTTCTATTACAATGGCAGCATTCATTAGTTGCTAAAGGGACTATATGGCCTGCAAAACGAAAAATATTTACTACCTGGCCCATTTTGAAAAAAAAAATTAGCCATGCATTGCTTAAGAGTATTAGTGGGACTTCCTTAGAAAACGAAATTATACTATGTACACATGCTTATGCAAGGGGCTGTGTAAAAGAACAAATTAATGTACGGAAGAGACCTAGCTTGGTGCCTGGCACATAATATGTTATTGCTGCTATTTATTTTTAGTGTTAATATTATCTTCTTTCTTTTTATTCTGTTTATAAATCCCTGCTCTATTTGTTGAGACTCATGCACATTATGTTGTTATTATTACTATTACTACCAATAACAATACCTGACACTTATTGTTCACCTGTGGTGCTTTAGGGACAGTGCTGGAAGCTCTGTGTAAAGTGTGTATCCCCACTTTATGGACCCTGCTCATATTAGTAACGAATACTTCCATTAAATGATAATTTACTCTGTGTTCTTCCATGGTGGGGCACATGTAAGCTATAGGTCTCTATGAAACTTTTGTTCTATAGATAAGAAAGCTGAGTGAGTTGCTCTGGACCCCATGCTCTAAAGTTGCAGAAGTGGGATTATAACTCCAAAGCCCTTGAACATATTCTTCACCACTATGCAGGCCCATATCCTATGGGTAATTGGCATAGAACAGTTAGAAGGATTGCTTCAGCCACCCCTGTGGGCAGGCTTGCCTCTTGTTTGTCCCCAGGATGGCTTCATTATTGCATTTCTTGTACTCTAGAGTAACATTTCCACTGTTTAAATGTTTACTTCGCCTCTCAACCTCTGTCTTGGAGAAGCTCGTTCTTGCTGTAGTGCTCTACCCTTCCACCCACCTGTATGGTCATTGGAGTTCCCCAGGTGCCCAACTGATAGTACAATGTAGATGAGGATGGTCCCTATTTTAGTCACTGTTTTGGTTGCTGTGGCCAAAGGGCCTGACAACAATTTAGAAGAGGAAAAGTTTATTTGGGGGGCTCATGGTTTCAGATGCATCAGTCCATAGACAGGCAGCTCCATTCCTCAGGTCTCAAGGTGAGGCAGAAGAGCATGGTAGAAAAGTGTGGCATCGGGAAGTGGCTCACATAATGATCTGGAAGCAGAGAGTCTCCACTTGCCAGATGCAAAATATAGACCCCAAATGTACACCCCCAAAGACCTACCTCCTCCAGCCACACCCTACCTGCCTTTAGTTAACACTCAGTTAATTCCTATCAGGGGACTGATTCACTAATTGGGTTAAGGATCTCATAACCCAATCATTTCTCCTCTAAGCCTTCATACATTGTCTCACACATGAGCTTTTGGGGGTTACTTAGTATCCAAACCATAATAAGCCTCTTGCACAGAGAGGTATTCATCACAAATGGTTTTCCCTGTGTGTTTAGTGAACTATAACTATCATTTCTCTTCCTACTCCCTCCTTTGAACAGCTTAGTAAGCTTACTCTGTCTATGCCTGATTTCATACCACACACTCTGCCTGCATTTTCGCAACAGCCCTGACAGGGAATCATTTCATAGTCCTGATTCACAGGTGCAAGGGCACTTGATTAGGAAGGGGTGAAGTAGGTGAGAAGTGCTGAGGCACACTCAAGAGTCAAGCTCTCTACTCATGCACCTCATGAATATAGAAGACATCCACGAAAATGCCCATTGGATCTGTTGTCCTTGTCTTAAAACTACTTATGTGGAAAGGAGGTAATATAATTGCTTTCTGATGCTTTTGTCAAATTTATATTGACCAGGGAATTCAGGCAATGGCTTATTACAAGATAAGTGATGAAGCACAATAGTTAAAACAATTACCGTTTATAATTTTCAATCATAACTGGACTTGTTTGTTCAGTGTAATGGACACTGCTCACCCACTATCAACTGTGAGCATTGAGCCAAGCACACCAAGGATAGCTGTAAATGGTTGGGGTATTCTTAGTCTCTAGGAAGTGTGCATCCCAGCAGGGCAGCAAGCACCATCTACTAAGAGTACAGGCTTTGTGCCAGAACTCAAGTTCAAATCCACCTGCTGTTATGTGACTTATATGATCTTCGGGAATCTGCCTAACCTTTCAGAACATCTGTTTGCTCAATGTAAAACAAGGTTGGTTGATAGGAATATCTGTTTCAGAGAGTTAGCATAAGCATTCAGTGATAGGACACAGGTAAAACATTTAGTACAATGCCTGTCGAATAGTGAACACTCAGTACAGTCTTCAGTATTTGTGAACATTATCAAGAGCACAGATACACATGGCCTTCCAAGAAGGACTAAACCAGGAAGCATGAAAGAGGAGTACATAGCCCTCGGGGGTGGGTGAATTCTTCAGACTGGGCAGCATGTAAGGCAGCTCCACTAAAGAAGCAAACTGAAGTTTGAAGAATAATGGAGTCCTGCAGGGCAGAAATAGCTAGGAAAGGGAATGACATTCCAGGCTGGGAACAGTGTGAGCAAAGAAAATCGACTGAAGGTTGTGTTCACACAATTTCTCATGGTGTTTGTGGCTGGAAAGGGGAGGGCATGTGGGAAAATCTGGAGAGTCTGACTTTGTGAGTATTTTTGGAACACATGACTATAAGGATGTGGTGTTGTCCCAGTGAGTGTGCAGCTGTTCCTTCTGTGGATGCCCCCGTCCTGGAGGCTGCAAAGTGATGTCCTCCTCCTGAAGAAAGGCAGAAAGGGTTGCTCTTTTGCTCTCAAGGCTTTAGTGCCTGGAATGCCATTCCCCTTTCCTTTCCTAGCAACCTTCAAACTCTCCTTTGCTGCTGCTGCTGCTGCTGCTTTTTTTTTTTCCAGTGCTGAGGACTTAACTTGGGGCCTTGCATGCACTAGGCAGGTGCTCTGCCACTGAGTTAAATCCCCAACCCTTCCCCTTTGCTTCTTTAGTGGTGCCTCCTTGCATGATGCCCAGCCTGAAGGAATTACTCTCCCCACCTCTCGGACACCTCTTTCATGCTTCCTTGTTTAGTCCTTCTTAGGAGACCATGTTTATCTGTACCCTAAGGTACAGATTCAACATGGCTTTCTTTAATGTTTTAAAACACAGATTTTAGTTTTGTTCAGTTATGGTGAGGCCAGCAGATCTGGAGACCACTGCCAGCAAGAAGATGGTTTGTTATCATTCCCAAAAGGAGAATGAATGACATGCCATGTGGGAACCACACAGGGAATCCCCGGGGTCAGTCAGGAGGCAGGGGAATCTAGGGGGAAACATTGTGGAAACATTGTGGTTTCCAGGGAAGGGGCAGATAAAGCAGGGTAAGCAAGCTTAGAAGTGGCTAGCTTGAATAATTTCAGGGGCCTCTGTCTTGGTGAGCCAACAGGGCTATCTGTTGTTGGTTACTGGCCCTAGAGGAAGGGAATGTTGGCCCTGCATATAGGGGCCTGACGAAGGAGGTCTCAGGATTGGGGTCTGGATTGACTGGGTTGCATATGAAACGTTCATTAAAGGTAAGTACTTTATTCTAAGAATTGGCTGGCCCTGGGAGGGATAGTTTCTCCAGGTCCAGTAAGACCTAAATTGCAATGAAATAAGAAGGTTTGATTGATACTATGTCCTTGATAATGCAAGGAAATTGTGCCCTTCAGGAATTTAAAGAAACTTTGATACACATTTGTGATTTTGTGATACAGTAAGAAATATAGGCAAGGTGTAGTAGTGGTGCACACCTATTTTCCCAGCTACATGGGAGGTTGAGGCAGGAGGATCACAAGTTTGAGGCCAGCCTTAGCAACATAGACCCTGTGTCTAAATAAAAAGTGTTTGGGTAGTTCAGTGGTAGACCACCCCTGGTAATTCCTAGTATTAAAAAAAGAGAAAAAAGAAATATATATTTGGTTATCCTCTTGATCCTTACCAAGACCCTTGGAATTCCTGAGCTACACAGGTAGGAGCTTCTTTTGTTACTCAAAATCCTTTCAGCTACAACTGAATTTATGTTAATGAGATGACTCTTGGAAGATGGGGAGCTGGAGCTGGGGGAACAGACTATGTAATCAGAAGATTGGAATTTTTAGCCTCTCTCCTCACCTGCAAGGAGAGAGGGGGGTAGAGGTTTAGCTTAACTACCAATAGCCAATGATTGAATCAATCATGCCTACCCAGTAGAACCTCTATTAAAAACCTATACGATGAGGTTCAGAAGCTCCCAGATTGGTGAACATGCGTAGATGGTGGGAGCTCCCTTCCCCTTCCCTCATACCTTGCCGTATATGTCACTTCCATCTGTTTGTGAATTGTATCCTTTATAATACCCTGGTAACCCCATGTAAAGCACTTCCCTGAGTTCTGTGAGCAGTGTAGCCAATTACCCTGAGGAGGGACTGTGAGAACCCCTGATTTGTAGTCAAGGTGGGTGGATGGAAGTGTGAGTAATCTGAGAATTCAGTACTTGCATTAGGCATCTGAAGTAACGGGTAATCTTGTGAGACTGTTTACCTACCTCCAGGTAGATAGTGTTAGAATTGAGTTTAATTGAAGGGCTCCCCGCCCATGTCCACAGAGAACTGGAGAATTGCTTGGCACAGTAGAACCACTTTTGCTATCAGAAATGTTGAGTATAGAAAGTTTTTCTTTTAATGTGGTATTAGCATTTCTGGAGAACACACACACACACACACACACACCACACCCCTGCCCAGGGAGTAGAATTTCAGTTATGTGGGAATTAAATTGCAGCAAGCTGCAGTACAAAGGTATTTTCTTACATTTGTGTTCAAGAGCAGTCATGATGCATCTTTACTATCAGAGGGAATGGATACTTCTCTTTTTTTTTTCTCTGAAACTATAAAAAATACCTGATTCATCTTTTCAGTAGTACTCATAATTTCATAGACATGTTTGAGTAGGGTTTCCAACCACATTCCTTTGTTTATTATTGCCTTTTCTTAATGCACCCTCTATCTCATGTTTAAGAAATTGAGAAAGAAAATTCATGTTCCTATAAGGCTCTAGCATAGCATCTGATGTTTCCTGTAAACTAGTACTAGTTGGCCCTGTTAAATTGTTTAACTCCCACAATGGGTATTAACATCCTTATCCATTAGATAGTTTCTCAGTCATGTGTCCAGGGTTTTATACTATGAGAGGCAGAGAAGTTTTTCCTGACTTTTTTTGTTTTTTAAGAGAGAAGGACAGTGATGGAGAGGGAGAGAGAAAGAGAAAACAATTTTTATTTAGTTTTTCATGTGACTTTCGTTGCTCTGAGACTTTGTTGTGGACGTGGTGCTGGGGTTGGAACTCATGTACTCACTTATGCCAGGCAAGCACTGTAACTGCTGATCCACCGCTCCAGCCCCTTTTTCTGACTTTTCATTTTGCCTTTTGGGGACTATTTACCTGAATGACCAAATCATTTTTGAGGGATATGGAAAATTACCAGAAATCACTCATGTGAGCCAGACAGCAAACCCCCTATTCACTGTTTCAAAATCTACTGATTTGGGCCGTTGTCAGAATCTATGAACTTCAGGCACTTATCAGAAAAATCACACTCTACCAAAACTCCTATTTTAACCAGAAAACTTGGTCTCCTCCCCGCTCATTCCCTCTATATCTACCCTTGGCTGTAAGCGGCAGGAAGGGCCCAGACCACTGTGCCCCCTTCTGCAGGTTTTGCTGAATAAACCTGTTACTATTGAGCCACTGCTCTCCTCTCTCCTTCCTTCATTTGCCTCTTTCCTTACAGTTTATATCTATTGTTCCTGTCCAAGTAGCCGACATCTCTGATGAAGAGTCTTTTCAGATAGTGCTCAGGCTTATTTGTTAGGTAATGCTTGCAGGCATCAGAGGAATGTAGTGTTGACCTCCTGGTAGAAATAGGAAATTTAGACTTTCTCCTCTCCTCCTTCCCAAATCTTTGTTAAACATGTATTATCTTCATCATGGTAAAGTACTTCATAAGCATCCCTCCTGGTTTTCTCATAATGCGTGAAGCTAGCTAAATTCATGAATTCTGCTTTCCAGTTTACTCCTGGACTTACATATTTTAAATAATGATTTTAAAAGTCCAGGATCATCTTTTAATAATGACAACCAGCCAGAACTAAATTGTTTAATGTGATACTCTCCTTAGAGACTGAAAAGGAATTGATAGCCTCTCTAACAGCAGTCTTGTACCTTTCATAAGTGTGTGTGTGTGTGTGTGTGTGTTGTACTCTCACTCAAATTTTGTTACTCTCTGCTTAATACACTATTGCCCTGGATTACTTAATTAAACATGACTTAAAAGTTTGCATTATGTTTAATCTAGTGACAGAAATTGCTTAACATGATTTCTTGGTTATGTGCTGCCTTTGGAATGGCAAGAAAGCAGAGTCAAGAAAATACAGTTACTCTGTTAAATCTTTATTTATTTTCTAAGGAGTGAGAGAGCATTTTTATCCAAGTGATGAGAACCTCCTGGAGTTGATTGACTTAAATTAGCTTGATTGCTTTTTATCAATTGCAGCTGCACTGTTTAGCATAAAAATGCAAAACATCTAAAAAGCATTTGCCTTGCAGCATACTAGAAAGATGTTTTTAGTTAGTTTTAAGATGTTTCAAATTTTTATTCTGCACAGATTCTCTGAGAATGTATCCAGAACATATCTAGTTACACAGAATTAGTACAGATATTGTAAACTTTGAGAAAATGAATTAAAGAAAATATGCTGTTTTATGAATTACATATTTAGAATTTGGGCTTTTTAGCTTTTAAATGTCTCTGGTAAGTTAAACAGTTCAGCAATATTTGTTGCGGCGGCTGAGCCAAGCAACTGCTGCTAAACATTAAAAAACAGTCATTGGAACTTTTCACATAATGAGCCATTTGGCCTTTCTTGTGGAGCTGTGACATGGTTCAGTGGAAACTGGCTGTTGTAAAGTTAGGTAAAAACAGCTTTGTCTTGATATCCTATGAATGAAATGCAGACCATCATCTTCATTTTCTCTCCAGCTTAGATGGTTTAATGAGTATGGCCAAAAAATGTCTTGTGGGGGTGCTGCTGAGAGTGGTCTGCAAGCTCATTCTCTGTCTGAACCAGCTGCTTTTTTCAACTTTCCCTTACTTGGCAGATTTTTCCCTTTTGTATTTTGTATATTATCAACACTTACCCAGTAAAAGGTTCCCTCTCAGGGTTGATGAGAGAGGGAGGGATGTAGGAAGGAAGGAGAGAGGGGGGTAAGGCAAGGGAGAAGGTATTAAGCTGACTGCTTGTCTTGTTTTTGCCTAAACTATTCCTTGAACCTACCTTGTTGATAGAAACTGAATCTCCTGCAGGTTCAGGATTCAAATTGATAGAGCAGAGTCTCACACCACAGGAGCTTTCCTTCAGCAAGGGCCCCAAGGCTGCAATGAATGTCTGAAAAACAAATTGAACATTTTCTCTAGCTGAAGTTCTGACTTGACTTTATTGTATGTTTTACAAGCCATGTATGTGAGTGTAGTTCATGCCTACCTTGACTCAGCTGACTTCCTTAGCTTATAAGTATGAAGAGTTGTGCTCCTGAGTCTCTAATGGGAATGTAGAGGCCTTGTGCCCTCAGAGGCCTGGGGTCCTGGAGTCCCCTACCCTTGTGAGCACATCTAAGGGGTAGTGGTGAGGTCGGTAATCAAAAGAGGCAGGGATATTCTATAGGAACAGGTGGGAACCCTAACAAGAGCAGGTGTGTGTCCTGCACTCCAGAGGTATGAGATTAATGAGTTCAAAGACGTTTTTCACTACTTCTTCAGTTTGGATGAGTCTGTGATTATCCTGTAAAATAAGTCAATCAAATAAGTCATTAAATTGAAGCATTTCAATACTGCCTACAGACCACTTTCCAAAATATTTCTTCCTCCCACTTTTAATGTATTATTACTGTTACTATTAATAATGATATTAATGTTTAAGTCAGTCACAGTTTTAACATTATGACAGAATTTAGAAAATTACTTCCATGTGCGCTTCCTATTTGTGTTCTTTTGTATATACATTAATTTTGACATATTTGCTTCTGGTGTATACCTAAAATTTAGTGGTGCGAGTTTTTAAATTAATGCATTCATGTAACTCCTGAGTTTTATTCTTGGTCATATTGTGTGCCACAATTTTCCTGGCCATACTTCTGTTTTTGGTCATTCTTTTGGTTTCTAAAAATTTTCACTGATACAATGATATTGTAGTGTGAATTTTCTTGAATATTTGAACTGCTGGATCAAAGGGCATAACCAACTCTTCTGGTATTTTATGTGTGCCCCTAAATTGCTTTCTTTAATATTATTTTTGATAGACAATATCTGTACATTATCATAATATGATCTTTTATTCATATGAAGTTTGGAGGTACTCATGTACCTGATTTGATGCTTTAGTAAAAGATTCATGCCAGAATCCCTACAATGTTGCTAGCACTGCATCTTAAAATGTTCAGCATAACATTATTGTGCTTTGCTGCAAATATAATTATTATGCAGAGTTGAATATATTTTTGTATTTTGTTTACTGGGTATGTTTTCTTGATGATTGGCATATACAGTAAAAATCTTATTTAGTGTAGCTATACATTAGAGATATTAGTCATTTGTCTTAGTTGATGCAGATATTTACCTCCCTTGTATTATTTGATTTTAAAATTTTGTTTTTTTGAACTGTACTTCTTAGCCAGAAGTATAGTTGAATCTGTCATTAATTTCTTAGGTCTTCCAAAGATCAAAGTACTTTGTTCTAATTTCAGAGTTTTCTTTGCCCAGATATGATGTTGTTAGTTTTGAATACTTGTTTATTGTTTAGTAATTCTTTTTGAAGCTATAACACACATACTGGGTCAACACAACTTAAACTTTGCAGTGCCCCATGCCCACGCATATGTGTATCTTAATGTTCTTCACTTGGCAATGTGCCTAAGAGCTTATTCCATCCCAAGGAGACAGTTTACCTCTATGCTTTTCATCAATACAACTATATACCATTAACTTGCGTGGACTAGGATTCATGTTACCAATTTAGCTTTCTTTGGAAAAAAATACTCTTGCGCCTATTTTAGCTATGTTGCAAAGTATAAATCTAAGTTAATTCTTTCCATTTTACTACTTTATTTTCTTTCTTTGTTGCTTTTGAGTTCATCTTCAGCTTATTTCCTTCTTAAAGGAATTGGTTGTGTTTGGGTGTTTTCTTTCCTGTTGCCTTGATCATTAGTGCTTTATCTTGCAGTGGACTTTTACATTGTATTCTGAATAGGTAGTCTGCTCTTTTCAATAAAAAATTGCTTACTTGATTTTTCTCCAGTTTCTGGAATTATTTCTAAAAGATCTTTGGGGCCCATTCAATCTGTAAATGAATTCAGGGAGAATTGATTAATTTAAGTAATTTACATATTATCAGGTATTAATTACCCTATTAATGTTTTTATGACCCTTATTAAGTTTATTCCTATGTGCTTTATCCTTTGTGATGTTCTTTTGAAATGTATATATTTAAATAAAATATAACATGAGACTATGTGTATGTGTGTTTTTCTGGTAAATAAACTGAACTGTCATAAGAAGTATTGATTGAGCATCTCTTATTGAGTTATGATGGTGACTGGGTCATAGTAAATGAAACATCTCCAGCAACTAAAGTGATCAACAAGTAATCCTATTAGCCCAAAGAATTGAACAAATAAATCATTAAATTCTGTGTTTGATTTAAACTAATTTGGAATGGTCCCAGTTACTTGCTAGCACGTCAAGGCTCGCTATTATGAATTAGTTCATGATTAACAAACCTTTCTCCCATTTCTGTGCAACTCCCCATGGATACTGTTACTCTGACCTCAGTGGCTTCCCTTTCTCCCTCTTTCTCTGCCTTTTAAGTATATTTTTTAGACATAGAACTAATCTCTGGGGCTTTTAAAATATCCCCTCCATTTTTGCCTTGCCCCTAGAACCGAGGAGGGACCCAGAGACACCCCAAGTAAAAGTTTCCTCCTCCTCCACTGTGAGGACAAGGAGAGAAGTGAAAAATAAATGTATATGTTATTTGTCCACATTAAACATTCCTAATTTTGTTCCCTTCTTCCCAATTACAGATCTCCACAAAGGGAGGAGGGTTATTCTGATTATAGGTGAACACCTATCTTTTCTCCTCTTTCCTTGGAGCCAGCATAATTCAGTAACTTGGAAGGTATAACCTGGCTGAGCCTGGCTGTGTTTTCTGTGGTTCATCCTCATGAACTTTGTGACTAGAAAACAGGCCGTTCTCAAGGGTACCCTCCACCCTCAATGTTGAAGGACCCCCTATTTGCTTAAGAAATTAGATGCCCAAGGAGTAAAAGTTGATGAACAATCTGGACCTTCATAAAGGAATTTTGAAAACTGTCTCTTCAGTGAACTCAAAAACATGCCTTGTAAGTTTCTCTCTGCACAAGTAACAGAAATACTAAATTTTTAGCATTCTTTCTGGTATCACTTGCAAGCTAAATAATTTCTCCATTTTTAAATTTTATTATTATTATTATTTTTACTTTGAGGTTGTATTTTAGGAATAGGATAGCTCACATCTGATTGGCCCTGAGTCCTTCACTAATGCAGCAGTTATTTGAAGTGCCTGCTTAGCTTAGGTCTCTTTTGCTAGCACACCTTACAGCCCACTTGGCTTTTCTTGGAGTTAATGTTCTGTTCATCATCCGTCCAAAAGACCACAGGCACTGTCATTGCTTGTTTGGATCATTATGGTTATCTCCTAAGGTCTTCCTGCTTCTCTTACTGCCTCTCGTGGTGAACCTGTTTATATATAAGTCTAGCTCTATCTCTCCTTTGCTCAGAAACCATCTGGTGGCCCACCATTTCAGTCAGAATCCTCACAGAGACATTCAGGCCTTTATGATGTCTCTTCATCCTAGCCATCATCTCATTACCTTATGACCTGTGTCCTAGCCCATTTTCCCTCTCTAGTTCCATATCAACCCACTGGCCTTCTGGCCATTGTTCTAACGTGGTTTCTTGTCCTGGTTCCTCTTTCTACCTGAAGCACTTTTCTTCCAGCATGCCACAATGTCAGCTTTCTTGCTTCCTTCAATCTCTCACTCAAATGTCAGCTTCTCACTACAGCCTGCTCTAGCCACCCTGTTTAAAATTGTAGTCTCCTTCAACCACAGAATTTGCCTTTATCTGTTCCATGACATTTTGTATTGTCTTATATAGTTATTTACTACATTTACCATGTGTCCTCCTCTTCCTACTCCTCCCACTAGAGCAAAAGCTCTTTTATTCACTGATATTGAAACATTTAGAGCAATTCCTGGGACACAGTAAGAACCCTATGAAAATTTTTAAATAAATTGATGAAGTTCTGTGGGAATGTTTTAAGACATGACCCAGCTGGGTACTTAAGCTTTGGTTGAAAATCCTAGACAGTTCCTAAAATATAACACGAACAAACAAAAATTCTAGGATCCCAGGTGATTCAGTACTGTCAATTCAAAGGCATATAGTCTAATAACTAAAGTAATTAAAAAGTAAGTCCAATCTGTTGAACTCCCCCAAATATCAATAGCTAATTTTATTACAGCTTATCCCTGTGAGGGAGCATGTCACCTTCACAATGCCTTAGCAGTATCTCAGAAGGGGGAATCAGGTAGAATATTCATAGAGCTTTGTATTTCATCTCAAATGGTTTAAGGTGTGCCTTTTAGGCAGAACCAATTGGAACTGATCAAAGTTTATCATGTAATAATCTAGGATTGGTGGACACAGCAGAGTCTGTCTTGAAGAAAGACAATATATAAACTGTGACTAATAAAAGAAGGGTTTGCACAGGTGAGCAGATTATTGTCTCCAGTAAATTGCCCAGTGGGAATCTCCTAAAGCAAATAGTGAATTTGTACATTGGTAAACAGGCTTGTCTTTTCTAGATTTGTTGGAACAAACAATTAGGATGTGTATAGTCATTAACATTATATTGACAAAGATGGTTTCAGTATTCAAGTCTTTAACTTGCTAAAGGGGATCCTGTTCATTGATTCATCTGTTTTTTTCTATTCATTAATTCATTCACCTGACAAATACTTACTGGTTTCCCACAATTAGTTCATTCTGCTCTGGTAATACAGTTAAGCTTCTCATCAACCATTCCTTCCTTTCATATCAAGTTCCTTCTTTAACCCTTGGCTGTGTGTCTTCTTACCTCTTCTAAATCATTGCAAATTCCTCTTTACTCCAAGGTCTTTGAGTTTTTTGGAATCTCTACTCTTTTGTTTTCCTTTATATCTATTGACTTTAGTTTTTCCATAGAGTTTCTCAACCCTGGGCTTATTGGAATTAGGGGTTAGATAATTGTTATGGGGGCTTCTCTGGATTTTATCCACTGGATGCCATTCTCATTCCCCTACTCCACAATTATAAACATCCAAATTTCCATCTTTCTGTGCTTCTCTGAGAGGGTGCCCATAAGGCAATGTTCTGGTTTCCCATCATAATTTCACAGGGTATATTTCACAATATCTGAGGACTTTGATTTTGATGTCCTGCAAGTGGATGAGGACTATGTCTTCAAATTCCTTGTACCAGGAACCCACTTGGACAAAGGGAAAAGTGGTGGTATTGATATCATTTGTCTGAAGGGGATCTGGAAGAAGCTTCTGTTGGCAACTCCTGCTGTTGTAGCCAATGGAAACCTTCCTGATGTCAGTGTCCTCTCCGCCAGGATTCCTAGCTAGGGCTGAACTGAAGATTGCTGCTGTACTGGAGCCAGAACTGTTGCTGGACATATCACCAATCAGATCTAGGCAGTCTTATAGTGGTTTCTGGTCCCAGGGCCAACCACTAGCCTCAGAGGGAGAAATCTCAGGTTAACCTGCCTGCCACTGCTTTGCATAACACAGGTTTTCCTCTGTGTTAGTGGGCATTGCCAATCCATGCAACAACAGGGGGCTCACTCAGTGGTTCTGATGTAAATACTGGCCCAGAAAGTTATATGCATGCATGATATCATTTCCTGTGAATACCCATGGGAGGTCATGCCTGGTCTCTACTTTCTCATAGTTTCCAAAGTGACCATAAAGGATAGAGCAAGCCACTGCTGAAAAGTCTGTGACCAAGGAATATTCATGGGGTAAATGAACTTTCCCAGCACCTGCTACTCAATGTGAGGTTGTAGACCAGTCTGCAGATGGGCAGATGTTCTTTCTATCTGTTTATCAGTACCATACTAAAGACTGGTTTGCAGCACTCACTGCTCAGGCCACTGAATGGGTAGCAAGTAGACTTAAGTGGTTCTTAAGCAAAGTGAAGAGAAGGTTGATGAAAAATAAACACCAGTTTCTAAATATATTTATCTCCTTATGCTGTCAAAGGTCCCTGGGAGGCAAGATTGCCTTGGTTGAGAACCAGTAGCTTAGTTAGTTTATGACTCTTAAAACAAAGAAGAGTTTGGGCACTAACTCAGGAAATGAGAATTCATCTCTTTTAGAAAGAGGAGGGGAGGTTGTGTATGCATGCAATAATACTTTTAACCCCAGTACATCTTTGCTAAGTGTTCTTCTTAAGGATACATCTAATCAAAGCACTTCCCATTGTCATCAGAATAAAACCCATAAACTGTAACATGTCTCAGGTCACCTGTCTCCACTGACCCATTCTCCACCCTGTCAATGTAACTCTGCAATGTAACTCTGTGTATGAAACTCTTTTCAGTTGTTCTAAGAAGTCATGCTATCTCTTCTGCATCAAGATTTGAGATCTTCTCTACCTCAGCTTATCTTCTCCCTTTCTCTGGCATCTGTCCTTTAGGTCTCAGCTTCAATATCTCCTCCAGGCCTCTCTCCCTAATTTATCTTAGATGAATTTTAATGACTTGATAACATTTTTATGTCCTCTATTGTAATAGGTAATCAAGTTTTATTGGGTTTGATTATTTAATTGTTTGCACAGTGGTAAAAATAGCAGTATGCCAATTACCATTGTTTCCTCAGTGCTCAGCATACAGCCTGGCACTTGCTCAGTGTTAATTAAAAACTTGTCAAATAAATTTTGCTAATAGTGTTAATGTGCCATTTTGGTGAATAGTGCACATTCTTTTTGACAAGGTTTCGTTTGAAGTCCAACAAAAGAAAGAAAAAAAAACCTCACCAAGAATAATTACTTAGTGTCATAAGGGCTAAGTCATTTTCTTCAAGGAGAAATTCAAACTAACTCCTTTGGTCTATTCTGAAGAAGTTTAGAGTATAAAAATACAACAAGGGCACTGAGTGTCTTATTTCTTTTTTGTCTTAATGTAAGTTCAAGGTAAACCTTTTCTTAAGAAAATGTTGGCTGTTAAACTCTCTGTTGTTCTTTTAAATAGAATGATCTCAGTGTACCCAACTGGAAACCCGTAGTGTGAATCTAATCCACAAAGTTAGTTTTCCATGTTCACCCAATGTTTTTTGTTTTGGACTTTTGTTTTATTTTTAAAGAAACCAAAAGAAATAGAAATGAAAAAAAATCATGGCGTTTCACATAAGAATACAGATTTTTAGTTTCCCTTGAGCAACGTGAAGCTCTGTAAAGTGCCTGGGTTTTCTCCCATGGGTGGGAGCTGAGGCGCTACCGACTGCCCTTTGGAGTGGAAGTGCTCCACAGCACACCCCAGCCCCACCCAGTCTCCAGTCTGAGTTATTCCTTAGCATCGCGAGCTCGACCTCATTTTGTGACTGCAGTGTTTAGTCTGTCATGAGGCAAAGGGAGGGAAAGGTTAGCCAGTGAACATATGAATAAAATATGAGTGTAAGAACATCCAGGTGACAAGGATTTGGTAACAACTGTTTTTGAAAGTGTCCCATTTTCCTGGATTCAGAGTTGAATTCTGAAAGGAAGCCCAATCAAAGTCTATTTTGTGCTCCCAAAGTCAATACCTGTTGCAAAGGATGAGGGAGCATTGTGATGCTTCTTGGCCAAGACACGGGTAGCCTGCTTTTGTCTGCTCCACAAGTCTGAGCACAAACCCCTCGATACTCTTCTCTGAGGCTCAGAGCAACCCTATTTCCTCTTGCTTGGTGGAGGATTTCCAACCTTGTACATTCTCTTCTCTAAGGAATGACTTCCTTCCCATATTCCTAGGACACTAAAACTCTAATGGCTTCTCCGGGCTTTGATTTAAGAGACAGAGAAGCTGAGTTGCTAAAATGGAATGCTTTTGTCTGTCACTAATGTTCTCCAGCTCTCTAGTTTCCAAACTATTCTGATGGGCAGTTGATGCTTACTTCGGATTTTTACTGGGGGAGAAATTCTGGGTTAAATCTTTTCACTTCCCAAAGCTCACTTTTTCTCTGAAAACAGGAGGGATGATGCTGTCTTACCACCAGTGATGCCCTCAGCTGGCATGCAGCACTTAAGGCATTCCATGAATAGCAGGAGGCTTTATTATTATTACAGTGGTATTGTTTTAAAGAAGGATTAGAATGAAGCCCCCTCAAAACTGTTTTAGGAGTGACAAAAGAACGCCTGTGAATAAAGCATGCATTCCTTTGAAAGAAAGCAGTCTTTCTCTTCAATTATTGTTATTGTACAGCTTGTAAATGCCCTTATCTTCATCAGTGGCAGAAAGAGCTCTTGTAACTTTTCCTGAGATGCGATAGGAGCTGTGGTTGTGCAGACTGGAAGCCCCCAGGCCCACAGCAGAGATTCAGAGTGGGTCCAGCCCACTCAGCTCTGGTCACATCAGGATATGATTGCTTTTCAGAGGAGGTGTCACCCTATCCCATGAAATGGACTTTTATTTTCACAATCATTGCAGAGATTTGAAAAGAGCAGAATTTCATTCATCTTTGCCTGGAAAACAATTTATAAATTTAATCTCTCAAATCTTATATACTCAGAGAATGTTTTCAGTACTTTTTCAGGAGCATCTGTACTTCACTCTCATAGTGCATCACTCCATCTAAAATAAAGGCCTCTGTAGGGCAAGGGTGGTATTTAATTTATCTTTGAATCTCCCTCCCCTTCCCCAAATAATAAACATAAACTGTTGGTGATAAATGGTTATATGAAGGGGGAATAGTGTTCTAGTGTCCTAGGGCTGTCATAATAAATTACCACAAACTTGGTAGCTAAAAACGATGGAAATGTATCTGGTAGTTCTGAGACCAGAAATCAGAAATCAAGGTGTTGGCAAGACTGGCTGCACTCCCAGAGGTTCTAAGTGAGGATTCTCCCCGTCTTTCTACCTTCTGGTGTTTCTTGATTTTGGCTGCAAAAAATCCAGTTTCTTCATTGATCTTCGTATGGCCTTCTCTTCTATATCTCTGCTCTGTTTTTTTTTTTTTTAAAGGATACTTATCTTTGGATTTAGGGCCCACCCAGATAATCCAATATGATCTAATCTAGAGATCTTTAACTTCTATATGGAAAACCTTTTCCAAATAAGGTCATGTTCATAGGTTCTGGAACATGGATATATCATTTTTGGGATTACCATTCAGCCACTAAAGATACAAAGTAGACTTTTTTTCAAGACTGAAGAATCTTTAAGAAAAGTCCACTTTAAGATTAGAGAGCCAGCTTTCTATTCAAGGTTGGTGTTCTAGATCCAGTGGTCCAATAGAGACCTACCATTGTGCCCAGATTTGGGTGTCTAGAAAGTATCACTGCTTCATTTTTCTGATGTTTTCATCAAATGGGGAAGTAGATCAGGATCCTTCTTAACTCTTTGAAGGTGTTTCCAGTTGACTGGGATAGGTTTATGAGGCAAACAGAATCCCTGAGATGATAAATAGAGCAGATTGTCCGAGAGGAATGAATAGTTTCCTTGAAAGATTTCCATAAGAGGCTGAAGAATTCAAACTTCTGGAAAATGGTACACAAATATTTTATCCAGCCAAATGTGTTCATCATTGACAATGTTTGGGGGATGGAGTGAAGGTGATTACCTGTGTTTCTGATTCTTTACGTGCTTCCCAACAGGGCCCCGACAACTTAGTAAGAGGAATCTCAGAAGGAAAGACAAGCCCTCCCTACTTCAAAACACATAATAGACTTTGGAACCACTCTGGTTAATGTGAATGCTTCTTATACGACTCAAAATTCTACTTCCAAAATGTAGATAAAGGAGTCTGCCATGTGTTTCCCTGACAACATCCATCCTCATCTTGTCTTTGTGTAAACTTGCTGCAATTGATATGCAGTAGAATGGCAAGCTCAGTTTGGTGTATTTGGTTTATCCATCATCAGAAGGTTGTAGTTTCTAGATGTATTTTTCCCCTCTCTGGCTCAGACAGTACTTCCTTTAGATTACTGTTCTCATTTCTGGGTATTTCTTGTATTTCATCTAGATAGGATGCTGTCAGTACATTTCCCCTTGCTCTGTTAAATTGGTAATTGTTAAAAGTAGGATCATTAATATTAGTGTTTTTTTTTTCTATCCAAGACACTCTGTTTAGTGTCTGAATGCAAAGTGCTACCTGTATCCGTCCTTTGATTGCACTGAAAATACTTACTGTTTAAATGGGTAAATGCCTGATGACCAGGTTTGCTGATAGGATATCAGGCTGCTCAGAAGCAACAGTCCTTAGTTTGTGGGTAGTTTAATGGGTTCTGGTGTTATAGAATATGAACTAATAGAATGGAATCATAACACCACAGAATGTTGACCTAGGCTGGTTTCCGTAACTCCGCTACTGTGAATTGCACTGTACCAATTAAAAAACAAACAAAACAGAATGTCAGAGCAAGAACTGGATAGGTGAGTTTCACTTCCTCATTTTACAGATGTGAAAGTGGTGAGCACTCCCCATCATCAATTTTTACTCTCTGAGCAGGTCAGTTACATTTTTTGCATAAAATTGTAGGACTATAAACAAGGAATTAGTGCTGAAAGAATAATACAAAGGAACATTGTTGCGTCAGTGCTCACACAGTAAATTGATTTGCACATACACACACGAAAATTGTAGGATGAAGCAGATTTTCCATCCCAGAACGTTCACTACCATGATAGTGCTGTGATCATGCTAAGTATTTTCAGAAGCAATGATAAACACAGAAAGGGATTGCTGTTGTTTTCCCTTGATGGAAATAAAAAACCCAAAAATGAAAAACCAAAGATTATAAGGCGCTTGACTTTAATTTTTTTTTAATGTCACGGGAGTTCTTATTTCTGGTTTAATTCAATTTATAGTTATTGCCTTTTTTTTCACTTGTGGAGCTCATTTTTATTTTCCAGCTCCCTGTTCCTTAGTAAGAAAATGCTTCCAAGTTGGAAGAGGTACAACAAGTTGCAACAGAAACAGTCTTGTTCAGGCCAAGGTAAATTTGCACAGGGTTTGGTGTTACTGCCCATTTCAGAATCATTTATGCTCTTCCTAAAAGTCAATGATGTGAAGCTCCAATTTGGCTTAGATGTGAAAGTGTGTTCCTAAATTCATCATGTGCTTTAGGATCCCCAGTCATGAGCTTTCCTGTCCTTCATCTGTTTCTGTGTATAAAGGTATTTTTGAATATTCAAGGATGGAAGTGTTTTTATTATTTAAAAAGAACATCTTTGAAAACTATTTCAATACTAAATATTTGGCTAAAGTTGAAACATTAAAGCATATAAGCGTATATAGAGGGAAAGTGTCCACCTACAGCAGGTCTTTTTTTTTTTTTTTTTTTTTAAAGAAAGAGGGACAGTGAGAGAGACAGAGAAAGAGAGAAACAACTTTAT
Source organism: Aplodontia rufa (assembly GCA_004027875.1). NCBI lineage: Eukaryota > Metazoa > Chordata > Mammalia > Rodentia > Aplodontiidae > Aplodontia > Aplodontia rufa. Next base: position 49,808 of record PVKS010007259.1, on the reverse strand, counting down.
TTAGTTTTTCACATGGCCTTAGTTGTTCCAACACTCAGTTGTGTACGTGGTGCTGGGGTTTGAACCCGGGTCCTCGTGCTTGCCAGGCAAGCACCGAAACCGCTGAGCCACGGCTCCAGCCCTACAGGAGGTCTTTTGATGACATTTGTTTGAGACATTTTAGACTGGATGAAAAGTAGAGCTACTACTTGCTGCCTGGTTGGTCTCTCTATGTATATATGCATCTATCTAGATGGAGTAAATGCTAGCACACATCTATATAAGTAAATATATATGTGTGTGTGTGTAAGTAAACAGAGAACCATAGCTCTGTAATAACCTGGAGACACCTCAGAGCTCTGGTATTTTCACCTGTACATAATAATTACCTGGTATATGGAAATCCATATCTATCTGTCTCCTGGAAGAAAGGATAAGATGCATATCATAGTTGCAGAGCTTTTACCTATTCTCTGCTTCATGCCACATTTCCCCTTCACTTCTGTGGTTATCATTCATGCTGTTCAAATAATTTCTGTTTTTTTCCTTCCCAGTGTGATGTTCAGAGTGGGCCCTTTGGAAACTGGAAGAAATATGATCAGGGTTCAGTTTTGCCATTTATAAGCTGTGTAGTTCTAGGCTTTGTCAAATGGGAAATGATAACTACCTGTCTCAGAATGACAATGGGCCTTATGAAACCCCTTCATAGTTGTCTGCTAATGTTATTATCATTGTGTGAGTGATTAGCTTTTAATGATAGCTGCAAGAATATTAACATACAATACTCTAGTGATTAAACTTACTAACCACATATGGATGATGGGATGCATACTGTTCCATGATAATCATAAATTATATTGATATTCAGTAATAAATAGCAGTTGCTTTTCATTGACTGTTTCTACTTTTTTTTAGTGCACTGTAAAAAAGAAACACCTTGTAAGACATGCTTCAATTAATCCTTGAGTTATCTGTGCTATATTTATCCTCATTTTATAGATGAGGAAACTAGAGTTTTGAGAGATTATATCTTTCTTTAATTCATGGTGAGTGGAAGGTTAAGATTTGAACTTGTGGGGCTAGAGCAGTGGTGCAGTAGTTCCGGCACTTGCCTGGGATGAGCATGGACGTCAGTTCAAACCCTAGCACCACATACGCAATAAAGTGTTGGAGCTACGAAAGCCACATGAAAAACTAAATAAAAGTGATTCTCTTTTTCTTTCTCTTTCACTGGTCCATCTCGCTCTTAAAAAAATTGTTTTTTTGAATTTGAGAATTCCTGCTCAAGAACATCTATATTTAGCCATTATTCTTTCCTGCGTCTGAGAGTATATTAAATACTAGATAGTCATAGCTGGTATATGTTCTGTCATAAATGATTTTTCCTGGGCAGACTGTGTCCTTGAATTTTTTTTCCTTTTGTAGCATTTTTTCCCAAAGAGGAGTAATTAGGATATATAGTTAGTCACTTGATTTTCTGGGAACTCTGGACCTAACGGGATTTATGGTACTCTGAGTTCCCCATAGCAGTTGATAGATAGCATTCCTTCGTTTACAAAGAAAATTGACTCGTGTGTTAATTTAATCCTTGTTTTTATTGCTTGTGTAACTGGGCTTGAAGTAAACATTTAATAATGTCTTATTTATTTGCTTATGTATTTCTTGAAATAGTCTACATATACACATGCAAATGTTTCCTCTCTTATTTCTAATCGGAAAATTGTTATATGTAACAGAACAGACATTTCATTTTATACTTGATTTTCACAAAAATATTTTGAAATTTGCCCTTTGGCTTTTCCCATGAAGATATTGAAAATTCATATTTAATCTTATTTGTATTTTCCTTTATGGTGTCTAGACATTTTCTTGATTAGAAAATTCTCCTGTACCTCAAGAATAAAAAGGACTGCCATATTTTCTTTTAATACTTTTATAGTTTAAATTTTACATCTAACTCTTTATTCTATTAGGAATTTATTTTTAACATAAAGGTTCAGGTAAGATTTTATTTTTGTTATTTTCATAAATGAATAGTCAGTTTTCAGCCACTATTAGTGGCATAATAATACATCCTTTTCCTGCTACCTTTATCATACACTATATTTCATATATCTATGAACCAATTTTGAACTTCTTCATTTTTATTCATGGGCCGATCGTTTTCTTTCTGCATTGCTATGAAACCATTTTAATTACCAAGGCTTTAAAATATATTTTAGTATCCAGATAACTGACTTCCTGATGACATGAAAGTTTGAGGTTGGTAATGACATTAGTCCCTCATCCTTACCTAACTTATGCACAGCTCCTGGGAGAATTTCAGAGAACAAATGCTGTATATTTTAGATCAGTATTTCTCACAATTGAGAATTTTTTAAGAGAGAGGAACAGTGTATGACAGAGAGAGAAGGAGAGAATCAATTTTTATTTTTCATGTGGCCTATCATTGCTCCAACATTGCATTGTGTACATGGTGCTGGGGTACAAACCCATGTCCTTTTGTATGCCAGGCAAGCAACATGACTACCGAGCCACCACTCCAGCCCTAAGAATTTTCTTTTAAAAGGAAAATAAAGAACCTTGTTAACATGCAGTATTGTATTATGTAATAACAATTAATTCCATTAACTTAGAGACAAAGAGACAAAGATAAACATGTTGAAAGCTCTTATACATTTAAGAATGAAATTACTCACTGAATAAAAATATAGTATTAAAGTTAATTAAATTTAAATTATTGATATTAATTGAATATTAAGAAGGACAGTATTCACTAGGCATAAATTTATACCTGATATATCTGGCCAACAGTTGTGATTCAGATGCTGGTCCCAAAGGTTGGCAGAGCAGTATTCTATGTTAATTCATTTCCTGACTGATTGTAGTGCTGTTCAGCCTCTTGCTTGCGTGGACACCATGATTGTTCTGTGACTGAGATTTGGAGGGAACATATCAAAGAAATGAGAAATCCTTCTACACTTTTCCCATTTCACCCCAAAGAAATCTTGAATGCAAACACAAAGGTGTGTATAGATCTTTCTTGATTTATGATGGGTTAGCATTCTGATAAATCCATTGAAAGTTGAAAATATCATAAGTGGAAAATGCATTTAATACTGTTTCCTTACCCAGCATCAGAGCATGACAGTGCAATGTAGAATGTCAGTTGTGATTGCATGACTGACTGACCCAGCACCATAAGTCTTGTATCACATATTACTAGCTTGGGAAAAGACCAAAATTCAAAATTCATATGATTTTCCCCCCATGCGCTTGTGTCACTTTTGCACTATAATAAAGTTAAAAAAAAGTTGAACTGTCATTAAACTGGAGGACAGTCTGTATTGAAATCTCTCAGCAATCTTTGGTTATGAGTTATTTACATGATCTTGAATAAGTACATTATAGCTTTTGAGATAATCATATGATAAGACAACATAAAAGAAAATAAAAATGTAAGAAAATTCTTATATCAAACTCATGGACCTTTGAACACAAGTTCCCATCCTCCAGGAGTATTTGAAAAACTCAACTCTAAAATATGGGTATAAGTCAAATGACACCATTTGATGATTTGTTAGTCATTTATAAATATTTGAAGCATACTTAGATAGAGATAGCTTATTTAGATTTATTAAAACACTGGGGCTGGGGCAGTGGCTCTGAGGTTACAGGGCTTGCCTGGCATGCGCAAGTACACGGGTTCAAACTCCAGCACCCACGTACACAACTAAGTGTCAGAACAACGAAAGCCATGTGAAAAACTCAATAAAAATTGATTGTCTCTGTCTCTCTCTCACACTGTCCTTCTCTCTTAAAAAAACAAACAAACAAACAAACAAACAAACAAAAAAACACTGACATGGAGATGACAAAATTATATCTTAAACATAGTACTAAATTACATTGAATTATATTCTTTGGGCTTCAATGATGAGAAATTCCATGGCTTATCTAAGTAGTATCAGTATTTTTTAAAATTTTATGTTAAAGCACAATTTTGTTTAAATTTAATGTGTTTACTTGAAAGGAAATTACAATATGAATGATACATGGTATTTTCTTAAAATTGTGGGGCTTTTTTTTTGGTAATAATGTTTTTAAGATAGGCTTTGCAAATGTTAGGAGGCACCTAAGATTGATAGCTTTGCAAATTGGTTTTAAGTATTTTGAATTTATAACTATCATCATGTTGCAAAATAACATTGACTTTGGAATGACTTACTTCCTTTAGTAGTAATTCAAAAATATTATGACAGCTATAGTTTTATAGTGAGCATAAAAACCAGTGAGGTAAGTTCAGTGAGGTAAGGTTAGTGTTGGAAGTTTTATTCTCAAAAACTTTAAGTATTAACACATGAGTTACAATTCCCATGAGTTTTCAAAAATCTGCTGGAACTGAACTGAATGTTAAATTTTGAACTTTGGACTAGTCACTTAAAACCACCTAATTTTAGTGTAAGAAGTAGCCAAAAACTTAAGTATGAAAACAGGCTTTATAAAAGTTGGCTCAATTATTAACCCACATATGATATGAGCTCCTTCCCATAGGTGACCCAAAACACTTTTTTTAAAAAAGATTTTTTTTGAGAGATGGAAAGAGAGAGAGGATCAATTTTTATTGAGTTTTTCTCATGGCTTTTGTTGCTCTGACACTTAGTTGTGTACGTGGTGCTGGGGTGTGAACCTGTGTAATTGTGCATGCCAGGCAAGTGCTGTAACTGCTGAGCCACTGCTCCAGCCCCCCGCCCCAAACACTTTTAACCCAGCTTTGTTGTCTTCAGGTCTAGGTGGCATGTGAGACTCAGGTATAATTTTTTGACAGGTAAGATAAAGGCATCTTTACAATCTGAAAATCTCAACTGTGTTATTAATAATTGGATGATTGTAACTTAACTTTTTAAAGTATAACATGTGGTTATGCAATACTAAATCTCCCCGATTTCTATTTTTTTTTTACTAGAAATCATGTAAGAGACCAGATATAACATGAAGAGGAAGGTGCACTATAAATTATGAAGCACTGTGGGTGTAACATAGCCATTACTGTTTCTCTCTGTGCTATCTAAATATTTTTATATATAATACAAGTTTTTGCCTTCTCCTCTAGTGTGCAAGCCTTTGATGGCTAGCTGGAAGTTAGTACCCTCAGAGGGATTATAGAGTCCTTTTCCTCCCCTGCAGCACTATTCTACTGAAGGCGATAATTAACAGGAGGATAAATATCTCACTGACATTAACTGACTTGCTTGAAAAGCTGAAGGACTTAACTGAAAAGACCAAATCTCTTATTATTCATGACTGTGAGAGGGAGAAATACCTTGTAACAGAAAAACTGAAAGCCAGGGGCCCTTTTAGGAAAGGAACATTTCTCAAGTTTTCATCTGTAGGGATGTCTTCTCCTTACAGGTTTTTGTGAATTTGATCTCAAATAGCTGCATCTAAGTGGGAGTGAATCTGTAAATGTACAGAAGGCGTCCTACCCTGTCTTCTGAGAAATATTAATATAATTTCAGAATTGCATCTACACGTAGGTTAGACTCCAGTCCAGGTTCTTTAGTGTTTGGAGCTTGTGAGTCATAGAGAGAGTCCTTTGCCTTCTGGATATTCCCAGCCACTTCAAACTACAGGTGCCTAATCCTGAACTCTTGGCTTCCTTTCCATTAAGGCTGATTCTCTCCAGTCTTTACTGGTATAGGCAATAATTCTACTACCTCCTGAATTGTTCTGGCTAGTAACTCAGGACTTACTTTTGATTTCTTCCTTATTTTTGCCCTACAGATATCAACTTTCGGTTTTGCCAACTGTCTAATTATGTTTCCAATTGCATCTCACACAGTTACTAACCTCCTCCCTATCACTTCTGTTCTAGCTGTGGCAGCCAATATTCCTCTTTTGGTCACTTCAGTAGCCCTTTCACCTATCCTCAGCCTACATTTCATTGTCCTCTACTGTCTGTTTTCCATAGAGCCGGCTGAGAGAATTTTTAAGAAAAAGAGCATCAAATTGCCCATTCTTGGCCAACAGTAAGATTTTCTTGGTCTTCAATAACTTGGTTGCTTTCTGGGTCAACAAGGTATTCCTTGCCTTAGACCTAAAATCAATCATTTCTGCAATGAAAATGGATTTCTTTTAGATTTTAGAGAGGATATCTGGGTGTTTGGGGTGGGTGCTGTTTGCTACTGAGGTGGTAGTTTTTCCTAAGTCTTTTGGTGGACAAAGCTAGAAAATAATTTTTTGAAAGAGAACACCCAGCTTGATGCAGTAGCGCATGCCTGTAATCCCAGTGGCTTGGGAGGCTCAGGCAGGAGGCGCAAAAGTTCAATGCCAGTCTCAGGAACTTATTGTCTCAAAATAAAAAGAACTGGGGGATGTGGCTCAGTGGTTCAGTGCTTTTGGATTTAATCCCTGGTACTAAATAAATATTCATTATATGTTCATTCTGATATTTCCAATTTATTTTACTTAAGTTCTTTTACTTAAATTCTTAGATTTTTAATCTGTGTTACTCTCCTATTATCCTAAAACTCATTTTTTTTAAGAGAGAAGGGACAGTGAGAGAGAGAGAAAGAATCAATTTTATTTAATTTTTTATGTGGCTTTCATTTCTCTGACACTTAGTTGCATATGTGGTACTGGGATTCAAACCCGCATCCTTGTGCATGCCAGGCAGGTGCCATAACTGCTGAGCCACTGTTCCAGCCTTCAAACTCAGTTTAATTAATGATATGGATATAATACTTATTTGCTTTACCTTTTACCTCCAAATCACAAATATATGTTTCAGTAAGTCATAGACCTAAATATCTTGTTAAAAGTTTGCCCTCACTATCACCTAGAATAATGCCTGGCATAAAATTATTTCTTTATATTTATTGAATAAATGAATAAATGAATTTAATTACTGGATATAAAAATGACACCTACAGAAAAGAGACATCTGAAATCAAAATACTTGAAGAAGTCAAAGAACAGATGGGTGTAACAGCGCACCAGGTCAGAGACCCCCCCCTTTTTTTTTTTTTTAAGGGAGAGAGGGACAGTGAGAGAGAAAGAATCAATTGTATTTAGTTTTTCATGTGGCTTTCCTTGCTCCAACACTTCATTGTGTATGTGATGCTGGGATTTGAACCTGCATTCAGGCGCATGCCAGGCAATTGCCATTAACCACTTAGCCACCACTCCAGCCCAGTGGAGCCACTTTTTGAAATTGTAGCTGCTGAAGGACATCTTTTGATTTAATTAGAGATTGTTCTGATAATTTTTTTGAAGCAGTGATTATTCCGAGTTGTTCTTTCAAAACTCCAGGAAGATTCAGGCTAACTGAATCACCAAACCACAGGTTATTGACAGTTCTTTTTGGAAGAAATCAGTAAAGTTGTAGTCTCTGATGGTTAGAAAAGAGAAGGATGTGTGACTCTTGCTTCCCGTGACCTGGCCTCCAGGAAATACATCTCAGGCACTCCTCTGAGCACTCCTTAAAGTGCCAACTCTCTGTTCTTTTGAGGCCTTAAAAACTTTATCCTAATTCCGTGTGTTGACATTTCCTGTGGCAGGGATCAGACAACCTTTTGCTAGCTTTTGGTCAAAAATCTTCCCTGAAGCATCTAGATGCAAAAATGATTGAAATCCTAAGCCTCCCTCTGTGTTCCAGGAGCTAAAACTTTTCCACTTACTAGAGTCATAAACCTCTACTGGAGTATGGTAGTCAGAAGTCACATGTGATTTTGATCTCCTGAAATGTGGCTGGTTCTGAGTTATACCAAAATATAAAGGTTAAATTTTGAAGACAATCTGGGGGAAAAAAAGAATGTAAGATATTCCCTTAATCTTTTTCATATTGATTATATTGTGGTTATATTTGAGATATAGTGGGTTAAATTAAATATATTAAAATTAACCTCACCTATTTCTTTTACTTTATTAATGGGGCTATTGGAAATTTAAAGTTACAAATGTGGCTTGCATCATATCTACTTTAGACACATGGTCTTAAATCTTGTTCCTGGGAAAGTAGGTGTGACTATGCCACAGTTCTAGCCAATCTGCATACCTCAAACATTGCTCACTTCATCAAGGAAAACTGAACTCACATCAGTTATGTAAACTGACCAATTTTCATTAACACAAAGAATATGGAGATATTTTTGGTAGCTGACTTTGGAATGTTAACTTTCCATTAAAGTCTTTTATAAACTGATTGACTACCCTGGAGAATTGGGAAATTCTCATCTACCCACTCACCTATCCAGACACCCCTCCACATTGAACCACATATCATACAGTGGGTGCTGAAATATTTGAAAGTAAATGTCAGGCCGTGTAACCCTCTGATACATGTTAGAACACAAAACCTTCTTTTCGGATTCTCTACTCTTCCTAAGGACTGTTAATCAACAACCTTTATTGCATTCCTACAATATATAAAGGACTGGATTAGAGGCTGTGGATAGCAGAATAATAAAACATAATAATAGTAGCAAAAATTTATTGAGTGTTTCTAGGTGCCAGGCACTGTGCTAAATGCAACACACTTGTTACTTAGTCATCATAATAACTAGATGACGAAGGTACTGTATCATCTTCCATTTTGTGTAGAAGCCACTTAGTTATGTTCCCCATGCCTGTAACGTCTTTAGATGAGCCCATTGCCCTTACCATGAGTTGGTTGAACAAAAATTTGTAGTGTAAATCTTAGTTTCAGAAGAGAGCTGTCCTCTTGAGCCATTGTCCATCCATTGAACTCTATTCTAATGGTCTTCAAAGGTTTCTTCTGCTTCAGTTTCTTTCTCTATGCTCCCCAAGGTCTTGATCTTTCATCCCTGGGCCAGTTTCCCGGTACTCTGCTTCTTCTTTATAGCTCTGTCTTTGTCGCTCTTTCATTTTTCCCCTTGTTTGAGTTTGGGATGAAAGTAGAAGGGAAGTAGATTTTGGAGTCCTATTATGTAGAAAGAATGGAGGGAGCACAGTAGCTCTATTTCTTCAACATTTATGGTGATCTCTAAGAGAAACACAGGTTTCTAATTTTAAGATGGCCACTTCTTAATAAAGCCAGGGGAAAGTGGTTTAACACATCGTACTGTAATTCTGATCCATATTAGAGATTGATGGAGTAGAGTTCCTGCTTCTAGAAGTCACTGAAGGATCCAGACATTTAAAGGTTCTGACATCATATAGTAACATCGTCTAGAAATGGTAGCCTCCAAGATCTCTGTGGAAGGGGGGAATGTCAGGGTGGCATTGACAGGAAGAGATGTGCCTAACTTATGCATATGTTTTATGAATAAAGCAGTAGGCCTCATCATCCAGCAAAAGGATTGGGAATCCTGACTTTCTCTCTGTTCAGGAAAGAAGAGTTGAGTGTTCATTAGATCTAGTGGCCTCTACCACAGAAAGTTTGGGTATATAGGTTATTTTTAGTGTTTACATCTTTGGGAGCTATGTGTTATACATAATTCCATTGTTGAAACTGTCTCCCCATTTGAATGATTATAAATTGAATCAAATTCAAATATACTCTTAACCCAAGTCTGCTGTTAGGAAAAACAAACAAATGGAACTTTGAATGTGAAATGAAACTACATTGGGAGCTTTTGTGAGTGTTCCAGTTTCGTTTTCATTCAAAGTTGTTCTTTGTGATAGTGTGTTTATTCAATTCCTGAAGTGTTGTCAAGAAGTAGCATTTAATCTGTGAAAATTTTCAAGTGGCCCCTTTTTCTTCGTGAAGTGTTTTCCTCTCAAGTGTTGTTGTCATTTTAAGATTGAAATGAACCATTTGATTTTTAAAAATTATTTATGACACATCAAGTAGCACTCAGTGTTTTGTCACAACATTGAAACCGTTTCTGAAGGCCCATGTAAAATATAGCAGAAAGGTTGGGAGGCTTTTGTAGAGAATGTTTAGAAACGTAGCTCACCATTTGAACTGGTTATAATTCCTGGGTGCTGACATGAAGATTGATAATGCTTAACTCTGATTTTGGCGATTTTTTGCCAGTTTCATTGTTGTGATCCTATTTTTTTCAAGTTATTACCTTGGAACTGAAGTGATAACAAATGTTTTGTTTTATTCTGCCAGATAAAAGGTTGAAGGTTTGTATGTTATATGCTCTTAAGCACATGCATGTGTGCACACACATGCGTACACACATAAATGTACTTCTGGATCAAAAGGAACAACTCTTCTAAAATGGAAAAAAAGTTCTTGTTTTAACATTGGTGACTAGTTTCCATGTAGTTAAATCATATATAAAAATTAGAAATTCAACCTTATGGATGGATCTTTGTGTACTGACTATATCCAACAGCTCCAATTTTCTTTTCTTTTTTCTGGGAATTGATAGTACTCTTTGCTTTGCCAACTGTTATTGTTGAGTCAACTGCCAAAGTTTGAAAGAGAGTGTAAAGGACCCTGAAATTATTTAGTGTTGAGTGAAGCGTCAGAGAAAGGCATTCTATATTTCCAACCATTTAACTTTTTTGTCTCTACCTGATGTTGGAATATAATCTAGACTTAGACGTTTTCTGATTCTTTTTAAAGTTTTATATAGTGTTGAATGGAATCAGAATGTTAGTGAGGGAAACTTTAATCTCATTCATTGATACCCACTTTGGAAGAGCACTTTTTAATTTGTAATAGAATGTGTTCTTTCTTGCCTGATATTTTCTGTCTTTAGACTTCTGTGCATCTGAAGGTCTGTGTGCCCACTTGTGGTTCTGCACCATCTGGAAGTTCAAATTTGACTTTAGAAATGATGTCATACTTGCTTACTGCAAGCTGGGCTAATGTTGGTTGAGAATTGGATGCAGTTCAGGTTAAAAAAAAAACCCTCAAACTTTCTTATCTTGATTGTAGGAGACTGTGTAAGGCTCTAAAGATAGAGTGAAGGTGATTGAATGGCATGATCCAAATTCCTTTGAAGTTAAATACATGCTTTCTGGCACATGGAAAATTAACTTCCACCCAGAAGACCTCAGCCAGCACAGAATCTCTCCTGCCATGTTAAGCTTTGGTGTTGCGAGTAGTGTTTTGATCACAACCATCCTTGCTCTGTTTTATTCCAGGAGAAATGTTCTCACGGGTAGGGTTGCTTTTCATCTCTTCAGGCCCAGGATGAGGCAACAGGGCGCTTATAGATCACACATGGTGAGAAGGTGCTACGAATGTGAAGTGTATTATTCATCATTACACAGTCTCTTTTTCTAAACTCTCTCCAGCACCACTCGCTGCTTTCCTTATTGTAATTTGTTTGCATCAAAGTTTGAATGGTGGACATTTCTTTTAGTTCCACATATAGAACATCCAACTTTGATTACTAGAATATGGAGCTAACGGTGACACAGTCTTGGGTTTCTGTTTTAAATATCATTGAGTAAAACTATTGTAAATATATATAATTGATTGTAACCACTTCTAACGACTGCTGTAATCTGAAGTGTTCAGCAAGTTCTGTCAATTTCAAAGGACCTCACGAAATGCACATGCTTTATGTATAAGCTAAACATCACATTTTGTTACCAGATATGATGAAAACCTAAAGAGGAAAAGTGGTGTTATGAGGTAGATGAAAATAACTTCTTTTTGTGGTACTGGTTGCTCAGGAATCAGGGGTGCTGTACCACTGTAGTACATCCCTAGCCCTTTTTACTTTTTGTTTTGAGACAGGATATCACTAAGTTTCAGAGCCTGTCCTCAAACTTGAGATTCTCCTGCCTCTGGCTCCTGAGTTGCTGGGATTATAGGCAAGTGCCACTAAGTCTGGAAGATAAAGATAACTTGAAACCAAGATAAACTACTTTGGAATTAAGATGCTTAAGCTTCAGTGTACCTGGCATAGATTTTCGTTTAGGAAAGGGAAAATTCCCAGGACATGCTTCTCTCCTCCACCTTCCCAGCCCCTGTATACATATGGCTACTGTGTGAGAAGAGATACAGGTATCTAATGTTAGAAGAATTTGGAGTTCTGAGGCTCTCTGATCACAGAGGATGCACCTTGTCACATTGTGCAGTCAGTACTGTTCTGCCCCATTGACTCCAAACACCTGCTATCACCCCTTCACCACTGGGACCTCCCATGTTCATCCTCTTTTCTGGGCTAGACCTGGGAAAAGCTACTCATTCACTTCCGTATTACCTTTGACCTTTAGAAATAAAATTTTGGCAACCATTTCTCGGAAAGGGTAAACAAATGAGATACTCTTCCAGTAGCCTTGATCTTTAATACCATCATGCTTTACCGATATAATCTACCAAAGACTGATTCCTGCTTTTAACATCATATACCTTCAGGCACATACAGCCTGTCTCTTCTAACCTTTTCATTTTACAGGTGGACAAGCTATGTATGGCTGGAGGCTAAGTGGGGGAGAGTCATTTGTCTTGTTCCTCACAGCTAGATAGAAGCAAACCTGGGCCCAAGGTCTCAGTGTTCTTTTCTCATTATTTCAAGTTGTTTTTTGACTTTGTGTTCTCTTAGTGTCTTCAGATATGCATTTTGGCTTATTATAGTGTTCTTGCAATATTTTTAAGAAGGTTTTTTTCTTCTCATCTAAATTTTGTCTTCAACAAAAATTTTATGAGATGCAGCAACCTTCTACTTTTGATGGTCCTATTTTTTCTTCCACAAAATAATGCCTTTTAATTATTTTTGCTTGGTTATTTTGACATCTCCATTTCCTAGATGTTTATGTTGCTACTGTCTATTGATTTTCTGGTATAGAAGGTGAGAATTGAACTTCCATCACCCCACTTACCCCATCACCCATGTGAACCCAATTGTCCCCTACACCTTTTTTGTTTTCTTCCAGAGGGTTATGTGGTAATTTGGTTGCCAGGCTTGTTTCATTGTAGTTATTATTTTGGTCTCTCTTGCTCTTGGAAGAGATTATTGTAAGATGTTTGTTAGTCCTTAGTTTTATACTGGTATATTTTTCAACTTTATTGAAATATGAATTACTGTGCAGTTCAGTGAGGTTTGATGAATCTATACTCAGTTTATCTACTCTTCTAGTTAATTTAGAAGATAAAAAAAATTCCTCTTGATACTTTCTAGTCAGTCCTTGCCGTCTCCCACCACAGGTAACAGTGCAATCATTTCTATCACCATAGATTGCTTTTGCCTATTTTATAATTTCATAGAAATGGAAATGGAATCATGTAACAAGCCTTTTAGATTCTTTATACTCAGCCTGCTTTTGAGACCTATCTTTTAGTTGCTTGTGTCTGTAGTTTTTCCTTTTAACTGCTAGATAGTTTCCAGATAAATATACTACAAGTTTGTTTATCCTTTCATTTGATGGTAGATATTTAGGTTGTATCCATTATGATCCATTATAAATAATTCTGCTATGAACATTTCTGTAAACAACATTTTGTAGACACATCTTGTAGACTCACATATGTTCTAATTTAATTTTGATTATTTGTAGTGTATATAGTGCCTTCTCAAACTGTTAATTAAACACCAGTTATTTCAGATATCCCTTCCAAAAATGACCAGGACAGATCATTGGGAAGATAACTTCTAGAACCCATGAATGACATTCTGACCTTTACATATTATCACATAATAAGGTGTCCTTAATCATCCAGAGGAAAAAATCATGGTGGTTATCTTTGTCCTTTGGAGCTGTTTTAGTAAAATGCCCAGATAAGGTAGCCTATAGATAATAGAAATATATTTCTTACGGTCCTGTTGAAGACTATCCATACGTGGTGACTTTTCACTATGTCTTCACATGGTAGAAGGGTGACTGGGCTCCCTTGGGTCTCTTTTCTAAAGGAATTAATCCTACTTATGAAGACTAGTTGGTACAGTTCTGAGATTTTCTGGCCCTTAGGTTAGGAGGTATGTATCATGGGGTGGTGTGATCAAATCTGACATCAAACGGGGGATTCTTCGGAGTTGAGCTTGTTTGGGGAGAAGCAGATTGGTTGAGTCCAGTGGCCTGGATTTTCTTAGAGGATCTCCTCAAAATTTTCTGTTGCAAAGGGGTATTCAGCCCTCCCTGGGCTGTAATCCTGAGATGGTTGCTTTCTGCCAATCCACACTCTAAATATTTCCTGGAGCAGGGGCTCAGAAGTTGTAGGCAGTCGAGTTGATCCTATTGTAGATGCGTGGGTCTCTGACTGATCCAAGGAGAGTGGCTAGCCTGAGACTCGCTTCCTCAGGATCACTGGTGACCCACTCTGCGTGTCTTGTGATCTTCCGGAGTCCCAAGAGCTGCTGTGTGGGGTTGAGTGGAACCCTCAGAAAATGGACCAGATCATGCCAGTGCTTGTGTTATTCTCCGTTGCAAGCATTAGGAGGCGCCTTGCTAGAGAGGTCCAGGCCTAGGCAGCCTTGGCTATGCAAGAAGCTCAGATGCTAAGGTGAAGCCCGAGCTGCCCCATATATTCAGAGCTTCCTGAGACAGATTTCAAGGAGAGGGTAAAGCAGAGGATCCCCTATAGAGGGATGCTCCCTGCTGTAGCAAGCTCTGTTCACAGGCTCCTCCTATTTGGGTGGGAAGGGGGTGGACCAAAGGTCAGAAGGTTGCCAACTATGAGGTTTGGGAGCTGGAGAGGTGAATCGCAGATTGCTACAGCCCCCAAGGCAGATGGGCAGATGTTGGTGGGGCGGTAACTTCTGTTTCTGGTGGTGGGGACTGAGGCCCCGTAATGCTGCTGGGCGACCTGCCCCGCTCTCAGGGACACCTCACAATGGCAACCAGCTGTAGCACACACATCTTCGAGTTTGCTAATGTGAAGAATTAATTCCCAGCACTTTATGCAAGATTAGGTAAATTACGAGCAGACAGATCAGGGAGTTCGCACCCGGCTGGGTTGGGGGACGTGGTTAGGAAACTCGCTTCCTTGTTCCATTTTAGATTCTGGTTTTCTGACGGGGCGTCTGAGACCCCAAGAGAGTTTTTTGCTGAGCAGCCGGCCCCACCTTCAGGGCAATGTCACAATCGGGCGCCGGCTGCTGCTGCTCGCAGGAACAGCTGTAAGTTCGCTAATACGAGCAATTAATTCCCAAACTTAATTCCAAGTTCATGGGAATGAAGAGCAGTCAGATCAGGGAGTTCAAGGCCAGATTAGGGTATTTGATTAGGAAACTTGCTCTGTTTCCTCCCCTTTGAGGAGGCTCCCCTCCCCCTGGGTGTGGGGCCGGTCACACGGGTACCACAGACTTCCTCCTTTATTTTCGTTAATGCTCCACACTATTCCTTTGGAGTTAAAAAATTAGCGGGGGGTAATGTTCACCCACACTGGGAGCTTCTGTGGGAATCCACGTGCAGTCCTGCAGCGTGAGGTTTCTCTCAGGAGCGTCTCGGAGTCACTGATGCTGGGGAGGCCGCCATCTTCTCTTCCGATCCTGATTCTCAGCAGTAACTTCTTCTTGGCAACATGTATTTCACTAATTGAGGAGTATTTCTCTGTGTCAGTCTTGTTCTTCCAGATGTTCATAGTGTTCTACACATACCTGGAGGATGCTACAAAATTTTCCTTCAGTGGGCTGTCAGACATGGAGTATTAATGTTCTTTATTTCCCAACCTAAGTGAACATATCATTTCCTGAAAGCAGCGAAACAAACATGGAAGCATACTGCTATTACATAAAGTCCAATTTCATAGAAATCTTATACTAAAAAAATTTACTGTTCAGATAGTCACACAACAGGACTTTAATGTATATCCCAGGCTTTTAAAATTCATGGCATCAGGGTGCCTGTGAGCTGTGGGCTGATTACACTGTGCTCAGGGGGACACATGTTACCACCCTCACTCAGGGCAGCCTTGATGTAAAACCAAAGCCGCCTTTTGTTTTTCTGATTTCAGGTAGATGCACTGAGATTACGACTGGAAGAGAAAGAGTCTTTTCTCAATAAGAAAACAAAACAATTGCAGGACCTCACAGAAGAAAAGGGAACTCTGGCCGGAGAGATTCGTGACATGAAAGATATGTTAGAAGTGAAGGAAAGAAAAATTAATGTTCTTCAGAAAAAGGTGAGTAGTTCACGTTGGGAATTGGTATCATTTATATTTTGTCATTTTACAGAAATTTTGAGCAGGTGGAAAACAAATTATCTTTAACATTTTAGATTAAGAAGCATGAACATTACATTTTAGTTATTGGCATTTTATTTACTGGTAGTTGTATCCTAGTGTTTTTAGCCTGATAAATTTTTCATTAGATTAGTTAAAAAGTATATAGAGATGATTTTTTCATTTGTCAGCTTAAACATAAAGGTAATTGTATAAATTTCGATGTAAACCTAAAATAGTAGGGCTGGGGGTACTGCTTAATGTTAGAGCTCTTGCTTAGAATGAAGCACTGGAAAGAAAAAAGAAAAAAGTCAAAAAAGTGAGTTGAGTTTTCTTTTTCCCTTCCTGAAAGTTGAGAAGTGTATTTTGTGGGTGTTTAAATGAATTTTAGATGCATTTTATAGTTATATAAACTTTGGTAGGTTGTATCCTGATGACGTAATCCAATCTTGCTGCTATAACGAAGTATCTAAGACTAGGTAATTTTACAAAGAACAGAAATGTATTTTATGGCAGTTCTGCAGGCAAGTGTAAGATCAAGGTAGAGCCAGCCCAGTGTGTGATGAGGGTGTTCTGTTTGCACATGGTGCCTTGTTGCTGCGTGCTTTGCAGGGTACATATGCTATGCCCTCACATGATGGGATGGTTCCCTCTCGCCCATTTATAAGGTTGCTAATCCCTTTTTATGTGGCCTCCGATCTCATAACTGAACTGCTTTCTAAAAGCCCAACTGCTTAGAATTTTCACATTGGTGATTATGTTTCAACATATGCATTTTGGGTGTCACATTTAGACCATAGCAACTGCCGAATTCATGTAGATTAATTTGGGGAGAAGAGCAGTGTTTTACACCCAATACTCATTTGGAATCAGTAGAGAGAATGTGTAAGAAGTCCCAGTCACAGTGATTCAGGAAGATGATATTCAACCTCATTACAGCCCTTCTTTTCTTGCTTCTTTCCAGAATTTCTTTTGGATAAATTCCACTCACAGATGTGTATGGTTTAGGTGGAGCCATACAGTGCCTTGCCATCCCCCAGAACAAGGGTCAGCAAGGAAAGAAAACAATTTCTGCTCTTTTATGAAAAATCAAATATGCTAGAAATATGTAGAGCACTCAGATTAATAGACAATCATTGTGGAAACTTGGTGGAAATCAATGGTGGATAGCAGGAGTCAACTGGCCAGGCTGCTGCCATAGATAGGCATGTTGCTGGGCACCATGCTACAGCTGCACTTGCCACCATTATCTGTCATCTGGTTCATGTTAACAGTGTCCTGGCTGTTTTTCCTGAATCTGCCCTTATGTTCCTTATAGTCTGTTCTTAACATAGAAACTTTCTGTCTGATAGAACTCTCCAGGCACAACCAGCCATAGAATTTGTAAGGCCCAGAACAAATGAAAAAAAAAAAATTTTGTAGTTGCTAGGGATCAAACCCAGGGCTCATATATGCTAGGCAATCACTCTGTCACTTAGATATACCTTTAGCTCTTGGCCCAGTCACAAATGTGGAGGATCTTGGTCAAAAAATGAGAATTTCAGGATGGTAACAGCAGAGCGTTGAACCACACATGGGGTGCAGCACAACTGCACAAGTCACAGGTCCATGAAGCTGTCCCAGTCCCAGTGGCTTCCATTTTCACTCACAGTTAACAGTGGAAGTCCTTACAAGGGCCCCTGATATCCTGTATGATTGGGCCCCTGACCTCATACCTTGCTGCTCTTCCCTTTTTTCATGTCACATTAGCCTCTACTGCCTTTACACTGTTTTGAGGCAATATCAGGCTTGTCTTTGATGTTTGCTATGTGCCTTGTGTGGATGTTCACCCTGGACTTGTACTGCTCTACGTAAGTAGCTGTGAAACTAAAGCTCTTGAGCTGGGATATGCTGTAAGTCTGAAAAGCATACCAGATTTTGAAGACATATGAAAATTATAATGTGAGATCTCTCATTAATAATTTTATTTTGGGGTTGGGGATTTATCTCAGTGGCAGAGCACTTGCCTAGCACACGCAAGGCCCCGAGTTTGGTCCTCAGCCCTGAAAAAAAGTAATAATTTTATCATACATATTGAAATATTTTGGACATAACAGGTAAGGTAAAACATAGTTTTAGAATTAATATCACCTCACCTTTTTCT
Source organism: Aplodontia rufa (assembly GCA_004027875.1). Classification (NCBI taxonomy): domain Eukaryota; kingdom Metazoa; phylum Chordata; class Mammalia; order Rodentia; family Aplodontiidae; genus Aplodontia; species Aplodontia rufa. The sequence continues at coordinate 31,653 of PVKS010007259.1, read as the reverse complement.
CTTGAAAAAAATTTTTTTTTTTATAGAGAGAGGGACAGTGAGAGAGAAAGAGAATCAGTTTTATTTAGTTTTTCATGGGCTATCATCGCTTCAACACTTCATTATGTATGTGGTGCTGGGGTTTGAACCCACATCCTTGCACATGCCAGGCAAGTGCCATAATCGCTGATCTACTGCTGTAGCCCCTTCTTTTTAGTTTTTTAATGTAACTACTAGAAAGTTTAAAATTACCTATATGGCTCACTTTATATTTCTATTGGACAAAACTGTTCTAAGTATTCACATGACTCTTGACTTTGCTTCTTTTGGATCTGTGTTCAAATGGTACTTTATTATGGACCTTTCCTCATTCTATATTAAATAGCATTATCACATTCTTGTGCAATTTTATTTTTCCTGCCAGTTTGACTCAGGACTGAGCTACGTGATGATGTCCACAATAGTTGGCACTCATTTGTTTCTGTGAAGAGGTTGAGATGAGATTATCAATGAATTCCTAATATCTAGACCCCCAAACTACCCAAGCTTCTTCTGCCTTTCCATAAATGACTTCTCTAGGCTTTTCTTTTCTTTCTTTTTTTTAAAAATAGAGATGGGGAGAGAGAGACAGAGAGAGAGAGAAACCATTTTTATTTAGTTTTTCCATGTGATTCTCGTTGTTCTGGGACATTGTTGTTTATGTGGTGCTGAGGTTCAAACTCTCGTACTGGAGCATCCCAGGCAAGTGCTACAACCCCCAAGCTCTCTAGGCTTTTCAAATAAAGAGTGCATTTTTCAATGCATTCCTTTTCTATTATGGTCAACCAGAATCTTAAATGGTGCAGTCAGGTACAGAATAATGTAGCTCTCATTTTATAAAATAATTGATAAAAAGCAAATCATTGAGACTTCACCTAAGAGTTAAAAGTGGAGATCTAGGATCTAAGGAAGGTTGCATCACAGGAGAAGTGGTTGTGGGGAACTAGTGGCGGCTCCACCTGGGGATTCCTGAGGCCATATTTGTGGAAGTTGTTGATTCCTTCATGAATCAGCCTGGGAATGAGACTGCAGATACTGTACTAAAGAAGCTGGATGAACAGTACCAAAAATCTAAATTTGTGGAACTCAACCTTGTTCAAAAGAAAAGGAGGTTGAAAGGACTGATTCCTGAAATTAAGTAGACTTTGGAAATCTAAAATACATGCAGAAGAAAAAAGAGTCCACCAATTCACTGGAGACCAGATTCTTACTGGAAGATAACCTGTACTGTAAAGCTTCAGTTCCTCCTACTGATAGTTTGTCTGTGGCTGGGGACAAATGTAATGCTTGAATATTATATTGATGAAGCTCAGGCATTGTTGGAAAAGAACTTATCAACTGCTGCAAAGAATCTTGATTCTCTTGAGGAAGACCTTGACTTTCTTCAAGACCAATTTACTACTGCAGAAGTCAGTATGGCTAGGGTTTATAACTGAGATATAAAGAGAAGAAACAAAGATGATTCTACCAAGAACAAATGCTAATAAATTAAATGTGGTTCAGTTTTACAAACATATTATTTTAAATACTCCATCATTTATCCTTAAAAATTGACATAACTTTGAATGATTTTTTAAATAGCAACAGTGGTTAAAACTTTAAAAAAATAAACATTTTATTTATTTATTAAAAATAAAATTAGTTACAAATAGTTTATGAAATTAACTATTTTTGTTTCACATTTCCCAGCTAAATTAATGCTGCTTTCATATTTTTGCTCTGTCATAAGACAATTCTTAATTTAAATTGACCAAAAACTGTGAGATATGCTATGGAAGCTGAATGTTGGGCACTGACACTGTTTACTTTTTCTTTGTTGACTGATTTTACTCTAATTTGATGTGGTTAAATCATTTTAGAGGTAGGAAAGGCAGTTTCAGTATATGTAAACTTGTTTTTCTTTAGTACTTGTAGGACTTTTATGGTCTTCTGTTGCCACTGTCTCCTATAAGTGGGGTTTCGTAAGTTATTACTTAATAACTATCAAGATATTCTGGACTTTTATGAAAATGGTAATTTGCCTTCCTTCATAGTTAGAGGGCAATGGAGACCACACTTATAACAGCAAATAAGTGCACAGTGTCTTTGCAATGCTAATATAAGGGAGATCTTGGCCAATGGGAAATAATTTCATTACCCATTTCAAAATTCTTAGCTAAGGTGATTTTTTTTTATCTTGTAACAGTTCTCCAAAGTATCTTGAACAGGAATATCTGCAATGATTGAAAAGAGTTGTGAGTTTTCTTATTCATGATAATAAAACTGCATAGGAATAGTGAAAAAGAAAACAACCCTGGGGAAAACCATTGGTAAAGTGGCACATACTGGATGATACCAGTTCTGGCAAAAAACCAAATGTATTATTCCACCTCAATGTGGTAAAAAGTATACTTGTACAATGTTTTGTACTTGTATTTCATATTATTAAAACAGTGATGTTGAAAAGAAAAAGTGGAAACCCAGCATTTATTTGGAATGCTCAAGATATTGGTGATTTGATGGGTTGTATTATGAATTCATTTCTGTTGAAGTCTTCATAGGCAAGGTGCTTGTTATTGGATCCCCATTTCACTGCACCAGTTAGTCGATTCAGATAAGGGCAGAGATAAGTAAGGATCCTTGATCAAAGGTGCTGCCTAGCCTCCGATGGGTGGGATTAATAGATGTTTCCGTGGCATACATTAGATATGCTCTAATGACTCAAGAGAATACTTTTCATTTAAAATATCCAGCAGTGAGTGATGACAAAAGCTGAGTGAATGCCTGCTGAACTTCTTATGTTGAATATGGAGCACATTTACTTACTCTCAACCATAACCTGATGAGATAAGTACAATTATAAATCCAAGGAACCCAGGAATATTTACACTTATGTTAAGTTTGCTTAAGGTTATATAGTCTAGATAAGGTTGTTTTGGGGTTTCAAGTAAATAGAATAAATTGGTTAATGCAAACTGAATGAATGAACCTCATTTTCCTTTGATCTCATTATGATGTGGATGATACCAGATATCAGACTGAGTTGAAGAAGAATGTCCTAATTGCTCTTTTGCCAAGAGTTGAGACTTAATATTCCCATCTTGAGGAATAAATGGCAAAGGTTTTTTCAGTAAAATTGTGAAACAGTACCTTTAGTGTGCAGGATACTTTTGCTTGTGTGAATATTTTGAAAAATGTTAAACTTTTTCCCATGCCCTTACTCAAAGTTTGGGAGTGAATTTGGAAGTTCTGTAATAAAAATCAGTTGTCTCTTACAACTCTTTTGGGAAACATGATCATAATTTTGCGTGTTTGAATCCTGCAGAAATGATTCATGCATATTCGGAAAGGTATCTCAGCCTCATGTTTTTAAACCAGTGTTAACTGATCCATTTGGGGAGGAAATAAAACCACTGACTACATAGTGAAGGAGCAAGAACTTTGCTAGAACTGCAGTGTGAGAGAGAAATTATCTCCCAAGAAATGATACAATTCAGAAACTGATTCAAAATGTGGAAATGATAGAGAAGCTCTTAGGCCACTGAAATATTGGGGCTGGTGGCTCGTTGGAGTTTTGACCATATTCAGCATAATTGGTTGTTTTAGGACAGGTCTGGATTGGAACAACATAATCTTTGGATTAAGGTATTTAGGCATGGAAGAATAATAAACCCACATGAATGTCAGAGGTGCAGTATTACTTCATTGGCATCCTGCACTGTGTTTTGATGCCAATAGAAATGAGTAAGCTCATTTCCTAATCATATTTAATGTGGCAAAACTAGGCTTGCACCTCATATCTGTCAATCTTGCTTTTGGAGCTCTGCGTCTCCAACATCTTGTGTGTTCTTTAAGTCATGTAGACACCCATGAGCATGATGCTTTAAACATTTTTGTCACTAGAGGAAGGAACACTAGGTGTCAGGACAGCTATGTTCAACCTTTATTTAGTAAGAAGATAGAAATTATCCACAATGGGCCTTTGGCTCTAATGCCATATTTTTAAATCTACTCTACAATACAAAGTATAAAGTTCTTTTAGTAGGGAAAAAGTATGCATATATGAAAAATGTTCAGTAAATTGTTCCCTGTGGCTAATGGTATCAGTCAGAAGAGCAGTAATATTCATGTTATAGCCATAGAATTCTAGTCCCACACCTGAATTCAAACTTTAACTGATGAAGTGCTACTTGGCTATTGAGTTTTAGTAGGAAATATCATAAAACCTTGATGACATTGTACATTTGGAAAGTGTATAATGCCTAGGATTTTAGGACATGCTGGTATTATTTGAACCAGATCAAATTCAGACTGCTATGCAGCTCATAGATTCTTACAGTATAAACTTGCTACCAGGGAATTTTTTTAAAAAGCCATTAAAATCAGACACAAATTCTATCTCCATTTCCATTCTAGGTATCAGACTTATGTACATTGTGAATTTATAGAGCAGAGGTACTTTATTTATTGGGGGTAGAAAAACAGATGATGATCTCTCTGAAAGCGAAGTTTATTGGGTGCCTACTGAACTTTGTGGATTGTTCTATAGGTTGGTAAAGGGAAGGAGAGAAAGTGGAGTTGGCTCCTGGAAGTGGTGTATGTGGACCTGCCCACTTTGGCAGCTTTATTTTACCTATTTGGGACTATGGTGGTAAAATATCTGAAGGATAAAAATTTCAGGGATAAGGATGGTGTATTAGGATACTGACCTTCTTTCTAAGGTTTACTTTTCAAAAAATGTAAGACCTGAAAGATAGCTCCAGAACATAGAGATTTCCACATTAAGTATAAAATTGAAGTAAGGCATGGAAGACTTTTTAACTCATTTGAGTTCTTAGTGTTTAAAACATCTAGTTGAACTTTTATACTTGTTACTGGCAAATCTCCTAAGTTTTTGAACATATGCAAAAATCATATTCCTTTTGCATTTACTGAGTGCTTTCTATGTGTCAATCAGCTAGTATTCTAAGTTCTGGAGGTTCAAAGAGAAATAAGACATTTTCCAGTCCTCAAGAAGCTGACAATCTGGTTGGGGAGACAGACATGCATAATCCTAAATATAAGTGCAATGGAAAGTAACATATGGCAGATTACCAGAAGCAAGCCACTTGACAGATGCATACAGCAGCAGACACTTCTGGCTACTTTAAGCAAAAAGGAATTGATAAGAATATCCAGAGTCCTAGTATCTGGTCTGTAGAACCAGACTGAGGATGGTCACAAACCAGGACAGGTCTAGGGAATCAAGAAAAGGCAAATACCACCATGATCTCGTAGCAGGGGGTATCTGGTTAGTGTGCCTCCTCTGCTGATGGCAGCATTGACATCACACAGTCAGAATTCAAAAATCCTAGGACTGAGGTTCACATTGTACATAAGTGTTTCTCATTGGCAGAATCTAACCAGACTTTTCCTTCAATGGAATCTGGGGAATATGACTTTAAGCTTTATTCTTGAGCCTTCTATTCAAGTTGTATATCACTTATTTGGGGTAGTCTTTGTTAACAGTGCTTGCTAGGAGAGATCTTTTATTCTTAAAGAAATATTTCTTGGTTTGGTTTGGAAGTATGCATTTCTTTGGTGAATGTTGGCTTCTGTCATAGGGCTCAGGTACCCATGAGTGCCCCAAACTTGATCATCAAGATACCTTGAAGTCCTTGCTAAATTATTGGTATGAGCTGATCATCAATCAAAATAAACTTGGCCAGTTCTCAATGAGAATTTTGGAGAGGATAAATTGCTTTGAGATCTGCTTCTGGCCCAAGAATATTGTTAGCTTTGAGGAGAGTCATTTGCCCCATTGAAATGTCAAACCCCCTCATTGTCAAACCCCCTCACAGTATGTTCTGTGTAGGCTGAATAATAAAACTCAGATGAGGAAATGACTGTTGCTTTACCCACACCTAACACCTCCAGGCTTAGTTCTATTAGCCTTGAAGGTAAAAAGGGATGAAGGCTTGAGTCAGGGAGCTTAACCACTCTTCCTTCATTTTCCTTTGTAAGAAAAACAAAATGGAGGCATTTGTAGAGAATATTATCTTGTTCCACAAAGAGAAATCCTTTTTTTTTTTTTTAAGCTCTCATTTCTAACTTACTATATTGTTAGAGTTGCGGTATTTTAAGACTGGTGGAATAAAATTGTTGATTATTCATGGTCAATCATGACAGGAAAAATGATAAATTTTATTATAAAAGTATCTGTTATTGATTGAGCCCTTTATACTGCACTAGGCTTTTTGCATCCTTAGGTTAAGTTCAGGTTGTGAATTCTTAGAATAAATCAATAAGCTTTAGATACTATCATAACCTCCAGTTTTTAAATAAGCGATTACAGTATAGAAATAGTTTTGCCAGAGTCACATGGCAGGAAAGTGATTCTTAATCACTAAACTATCGTATTTTCCTATATTATCCTGCCTTACAAACTGAGAGAAATGGTATTATCAAGTTTTAGGGTTTAACTAAACTAGCATTTGAACAATTTATCTGAGATTGGTATATATAAGGATACCTAGTTTTAAAACCAAACCAGCAGAGATGCAACCACCATATAATAGGACAACCAATTAATAATAGGTTTAAAAATAGGAAGCCATTTATGTTAATAAAATATACCATGATATCTGGATTAAAAATAGAGGCTGGAGCGGTGGCTTAGCAGTTGGACTGCTTGCCTGCCGTGTGAGAAGGCCCAGGTTCGAACCCAAAGCCTCTCAATCACAACTAAGTGTCCAAGAAAAACAAAGGCCAGATGAAAAAATAAATAAAATTGATTCCCCCCTCTCCCTCTTTCTTAAAAAAAAAAACAAAACCAAAACGCGTATACACACACTATATTTCTATAGAAAAAAATGTGGTAGCTTCAATTCTGTTATTTTTTCTTCTCCCATGAGAGTTTTCATGTACCATTCTAAACTATTGGTTTGTTTTGTTACTTTATTTTTAAAGGATCACGCCTGTTTTTGCTCTGATGGTGGTTTTACTTTCCTTAAGTTGTTGGTTTTTTAAGGACTGAGACCGCAAAAGATGATTTGAGCCATCTAAGCATATTCCTGGACCAGTCACAGATGAATGCATGAGTTGGGAGACTCTTGACTGAGTCCAGAGGAGGCAGTCAGGGAAACTGCTCCACTTTGCAGTAAGTTGTTCATATAAGGTCTCACCTCCTTGCTATAGGCAAACGTGCTCTGCATCCAGAGCCTGGAACTAGGCTGGCCTCTCAGGGGTTGCATCTGTAGCCAGGGTCATTGTGAGTCTAAGGCAGTTGTTCTCTACCAGACCATTTTATTTTATTTATTTTTATTATTTTAAAAATTTTATTAAGGAGTTGAGTTATTGTTCAATCATAAATGCATATAAAGTAACAATATGATATGCATATATTCTTAAACCAGAATTACTGCCACATTGCCCACACCCCAGGATCTTGAACCTTCTCTATTTTGCCCCTGCAAACAATATGAATGCTTAGGTTGTGAAGTTTCCAAAATTGAATGATTGCATAAGTATTATTTGGGTTCTCAAGGGGGTAAATTGTATGCTACATTGTTGCCATTTTGCAACCATCTTCTCTACCCTGTGGGAATATTTACATTTTTGGTTGCCATAGTGGGGCTGGCGGGGGGGGGGGTTGGTACAAGCATCTGGTGGATAGAGTCTAATCCAGAAGTGCTGCTAAACATCCTGCTATGCCAGTGATGGCTCCTTCCCTGCAATAATTGTGCAAAGAAGCCTTGGTCCAAAGGAATCTGTTTTCCTTTTTCTATATGAACTACTCTACTTATCTTGGGTCACTAGGCCCCCATCTGATGATAGTGTTTCTTAAAATGGCTTTTGCAAAGTTTAACACACATTTCTTTATCCTCTGAGCATAACCTCTGTAGATGAGCTTAATATTTTTCCTACACATTTTCTGTGGCATCATCTTAGGTAGCTTCAGAAATGGCTTTCATTGCTCTGATACTTCATCATGTACATGGTGCTGGAGTTTGAACGCACATACTCACAAATTCCAGGCAAGTGCCATAACCACTGAGCAACTGCTCCAGCCCCAGGAATATATTCTTCAACTATTAAAATTATTATAATTATTAAAACCAATATGATCACATAGGTAATGATATCAGCTAATTTGAAGGAATATAGTATAAGGTACATATACTAGGAAGAAGCTTCTGCTTTAGGCAGAACAGAGATGGGTCACCTAGCAGGTATTACCTAGTTTATTTTCTGTGGCTAAATGTAGTGTTATAGTTTGTATATGTGGTATCCCCCTAAATGGTCTTGTGTTAATGCAAGAATATTCAGGACTAGAATGATTAGATTATGAAAGATGTAACCTAACAGTGGATTAATAATTTGGAAAGAATAACTGGGTAGTTAACTATAGGCAGGTAGGGTGTGACTAGAGGAAGTAGGTCATTGGGGGTATGCCCTTGGGGATGATATATTTTGTTTCTGCTTCCTTGCTTTCTGTCTCTACGTCCTGGCCACCATAAGCTGAGTAGTTTTCCTTTGCCATGGCCAAACACCATAGTATTCTGACTTATCTCAGGCCAAGAGCAATGGAATCCATCAACCATGGACTGAGACCTCTGAAACTGTGAGCCCCCAATAAACTTTTCCTCTTCTAAGTTGTTCTTGTTGGGTATTTTGGTCACAGCTATGGAAAGCTGAGTAACTCATTTTGTGTTCTAGTTGTTTGGAAGACAGTGACTTTTCAGACAAATTTGAACTTTCTGAGAAAAAAAATGGACATTATTTTATCAGTCTCTAGGCTAAATATTGGATTTATATATTCATACAAAATATGTTTTTTGTATACTTTTGGAACAAGGTGAAATTATTTTTTCAATGTAGACCAAATATAGATTTAATTAATATACTATGTAAAGACTTGCAACTAAAAAAGTATTTTCTTGGTTAATGTCTGTAGTTTCCCAGTTCTTTTGAATAGTGTCTTCCTTGGTCTAAAAATTTAAGGGAAAAACATCTAACAAAATATGTTCCATAATAAGTTCTCTACGTGCATTCTGTATGTGTAGGGTAGAGTATGTCACTAGACCTAAAAATAAGCATCTTTATTTTACAACATTTAGTACACTGTATCTTCAACATAGGAAGGAAGTGATGTTAGGAGCTCTAGTCTTAAGTAATCATTACAGGAAAAATAGTCACGAAGAGTGCAAGATTGTTACTCTTGGCCAGAATGATTTTTCCCAATGTTGGTGATGGTTTAGGACTAAAAAAGCATGGCTGCATGTAGGATATCCCCACCCAGGAATCTCTCCAGAGCCAACCCCAGCAATCTCTGTGCACAGACATAGGCCTCAGCTCTGGGGCCTTCAGCTGTGCAGAGAACACCCATCCAGGAATCCAACCAGAGTCAACCCCAGCAGCCTGTGCATGTGGATTGAGGCCTCAGGTCTGGGGCCTTACCCCCATCCCAGACTTCCCAGCCGCTGCATACATAGTTATCCAGATGCAGTCCATTCCTGCCACGCACAGATACATTGAGCCCATATCCACTGCCAAAGATCCCAGGTCCTGTACTGCTTTCGGAGCCCCATTCCTGCCAGACACGAGACCCCACCCAAACACCCTGCCTGCTGTGCTTCTACAATCCAGCAGGCTGCCATGCACCCCAGCAAGATTTTTTTTTTTTAAGAGAGAGGGACATTAAGGAAGAGAGAGAGAAACAGAGAATCAATTTTTTATTTAGTTTTTCATGTGGCGTTTGTTGCTCCAAGACTTCACTGTGTCCGTGGTGCTGGGGTTTGAACTTGGATCCTTGCACATGCTGGGCAAGCACTGTAACCACTGAGTCACCACTCCAGCCCCATCCCAAAAAGATTTTTAACCAGTGCTCTGGGGCCTAGATCAATAAATATAGCAAAACAAGCTTCCAGGCAGAAGCAGCTTTCTAGAAGTGTGTTCATCAGAGGAGTGGTGTCTAACCTGACTCTTGGACCTGCAAGGAAGAAGTACCTCCAGTCCTGCCTACCTTCATCATAGGGAAAATCTATTCAAATATCCAGAAGAAGATGATAAAAAATGAGGATTCAAAATAGAAAAGGTTTACCTCAAGCCCACAACTCCTGAATTAAGGAACACATGGAGAGGGAGCGAGGTGAAAATGTAGAAATAGGGCTGGAGCGGTGGCTCAGCGGTTTCAGAGCTTGCCTTATAAGCTTGGGGACCCGGGTTCAAACCCCAGCACCACGTACACAACTGAGTGTTGGAGCAACTAAGGCCATGTGAAAAACTAAATAAAGTTGTTTCTCTCTTTCTCTCTCTCTCTCTCACTGTCCCTCTTTCTAAAAAAAAAAAAAAATGTAGAAATAATTATCAATGATCTGATTACTGAAAGGAACAATCTAGTAAAAGAAGAACTAATGAAGGGATTAAGTTAAAAAACTCAAAAGATGAAAAACTTCTATCAAAGAAATTACACATACCAATAAAAGAAGTAATGGAACTAAAATCTTTAGTCAATCATATCAGAACAACAATGGAGGAATTTAGTAATAGACTAACCTCTATAGAAAACAGAACCTCGGCCCCAGAATAAAGAACTTCTGATAATGAAGATAGGCTAAGTAAGCTTGAGTGTATGGATGACAAAAGAGAAAAAATACTCACAGAACACGAGCAGAATTTTCCAAATGTCTGGGAGGAAATCAGAAGAAACAATAAAAGAGTAATTGGGACACAGGAGGAAATGAAAACATAAGCAGAAGATATAAGGAACATTCTCAATGAAACAGTTAAAATAAAATTTTCCCCATATCAGAATAGATTCAGCAGTGCTAAAGCAAGAAGCATACAGGACCTCAATAGGCCTAATAAAATGAGAAGTTCACTAAGACACATCATATTCAAAATGTATAAAGGGGAAATCAAGGAAAGAATATTAAAATGGCAAGAGAGAAATGCCAGATCACATTCAGAGACAAAATAAAAAGAATTGCATCGGACTTTTCAGCTTAGACTATAAAAGCAAGAGGATTATGGAAGGAGATCTTTCAGTGCCTGAATGACCACAACATGCAGCTGAGAATGCCATACCCAGCAAAACTAGGTTCAGATTCGATAGGGAAATAAGAACATTTCATGATAAGACCAAACTGGCAGCATTCATGAACAGAAAACTAGCATTACAAAGAATACTCATAGGTAAACTCCAGAGAGAAGAACAAGTGAACACTCCTCTAAACCCACAGAGGAAATTCAATAAAAGTTCATGGTATCAAAATATAAGCAAGAAAGCACAGAACTCACTAGTAAATCACAATGACTATGAACCACAATGACATAACTATCCTGACACTGAGTGTGAATGGTCGCAATGCACAAATCAAAAGACACATAGCAGATTCAATAAAAAATACCCAAGATACAGAAATATTCTGCTTTCAAGAGATCCACCTTACAGCCAATGATATCCACTAACTGAGGGTGAAAGGATGGAAAAAAAAAATACCAGGCATATGGCCCAAGAATGCAAGCTAGAGTTGTAATACTTATATCCAACAAATTAGATTTCAAACATAAATTAATCAGAAGATATAAAAAAGGCCACTACGTCCTAGTAAAAGGAATAATACAACAGGAAGATAATATCTAACCATAGTAAATATATACTCTTCAAACATGAATGGTCCCAAATATGTGGAAAAATTACTCCATGACATAAACCACTTGTAGAGCTCAACATGATAATACTAGGAGACTTTAGTACTCCTCTGTCACAAATAGACAAATTGTCAAAGCAAAAACACAGTAAAGAGATCTCCAGACTAAACAACTACATAAATCAAATGGTCTTAATAGGTACCTATAGAACTTTCCACCTCTAATTTCCTAGTATACCTTCTTCTCAGCAGCGCATGGATCCTTCTCCAAATAGATTATATTCTAGTTCACAAAGGAAATCTAAACAAATATAAAAAAGTTGATATTATTCCATGTATCCTAGCAGATCATGATGCCATGACACTAGCAATTAACAACAAAATTCATAACAGAAAACACACATATACCTGGGGATTGGATACTATAATGCCCTATTGAATGATGAATGGATCCAAGAAGACATGAGAGCAGAAATCAAGAAATTCTTGGAAGCAAATGAGCATGAAGACACAACATGTTAAAACCTTTAGGATAGCATGAAAGCATTCCTAAGGGGAAAATTTATAGCACTGAGTACCTACAATAAATACTAGGAGAGATCTCAAATAAGTAAAAAAATCCTTCTCAAATTCCTACAAAAGGAAAAAGAATCTAAGCCCAAACCCAGCAGGAGACAGGAAATAATCAAGATGAGAATTGAAATCAATGCAATTGAAAACAAAACAAAAACAAAAGAATTAATGAAATAAAGAGCTAGTTCTTTGACAAAATAAATAAAATAGACCCCTAGCTCACTAAAAGAAAGAATCAAAGCAAATCAACAAAATCTAATGAAATGGGCATAATCGCCATTAACCCTATGGAAATCAAATGGATTATCACAACACATTTTGAAAAACTACACTCTAAAATAGATAATGTAGAAGACATGGACAAATTTCTAGACACATACAACATCCCCAAATTTCCCCAGGACGATATTGAAATCCTGAACAGCCTAATGACACACTCTGAAATCCATATAGCAATTAAAAGCCTTCCAAAGAAGAAAAGCCCAGAAACAGATGGATTCCCACTGAGTTTTACCACACATGTGCGGAGGAGCTCACACCTCTCCTTATTAAGCTATTCCATGAAATTGAAAAGGAGGGGACTCTCCCAAACACTTTTTATGAGGCAATTGTAATTCTGATAACAAAACCCAACAAAGACACATCAGAAAAGGAAAATTACAGACCAATATCTCTGATGAACATTGATGCAAAAATCCTTATTAAAGTTCTTGCAAAGTGCTTTCAAAAGCACATCAGGAAGATAATTTATCACAATCAAGTGGGCGTCATTCCGGGATGAAAACCTGGTTCAACATAAGCAAATCAATAAATGTGATTCATTACTTAAACAGAATTAAGGACAAAAACCATATGATCATCTCATTTGATGCAGAAAAGGCCTTCAATGAAATACAGCACACATTTGTGCTCAAAACTCTCAAGAAAATAGGGATCAAAGGATCTTATCTTAAATTTGTAAAGACTATATATGCCAAACCCTCAGCCAGTGTAATACCAAATGGAGAGAAGCTGAAAGCATTTCCACTAAACTTGGGAACAAGACAAGGCTGCCTGCTCTTACCACTGTTATTCAATATATTCCTTGAAACCCTAGCTGGAGCCATCAGGCAAGAGAAGGAAATCAAAGGGATAAGAATAGGAAGGGAGGAAGTTAAACTACAGTTTTGCTGATGTCATGATCCTATAACTGGAAGATCCCAAAAACGCCACCAAAAAACTGCTAGAGCTTATAAAAAGATTTAGCAAAGTAGCAGTCTACAAGATGAATACCCATAAATCAGTAACTTTCCTATATGCTAATGATAATAGGTCAGAAGAAGAATCAGGAAATTGGTCCCATTCACAATATCCTCAAAAAGAATAAAATACTTGGGAATTAATCTAACAAGGCAAGTAAAAGGCCTCTACAATGAAATTTATCAAACACTGAAGACAGAAATTGAAGAATACCTAAGAAGATGGAAAGATGTGTTTCATGTTCTTAGTTAGGCAGAATTAAGGTATTTAAAATGGCCATTCTACCAAAGGCTCTATACAGATTCAATGCAATCCTCATCAGGATACCAATGTAATTCTTTAAAGATATAGAAAAAGCAATGATTAAATACATTTGGAACAACAAGAAGCCCAGAATAGCCAAAACATTATGAAGCAAGAAAAATGAAATGGTGGTTCATAATACCAAATCTAAAATTATATTATAGAGCTGTAGTTAAAAAAAATCATGATATTGATATCAAAATAGGAATGAAGACCAATGGAATAGAATAGGAGATTCTGAGACAAACCCACAAATCTTTAAACATCTGCTATTTGACAAATATAATATAATATGAATATAGTATGAAGGAGAGACAGCCTATTCAACAAATCGTCCTGGACAAACTCAACAGCCTTATGTAGGAAGTTGCAATTAGATCCTTGTCTCTCACATTGCACAAAAGTAAAATAAAAATGGATCAAGGAATTAGGAATAAAATCAGCTACCATACAAATGCTAGAAGAAAAATTAGGACCAACATTCTAGCATATGGGATTTGGCAATGACTTGCTCAACAAGACTCCCAAAGCAAAAGAATTAAAGTAAAAAATTAATGAGTGGTATTCCGTTAAACTAAAAACCTTTTGCTGAGCCAAGGAACTAGTCAAAGATGTGAGGAGAGAACCCACAGAATGGGAAATAATCATGATCTGTGATTCCTCCGACTGAGGACTAATATCCAAAATTTACAAAGTACTCAAAAAACTTAAAATCAAAAACACTAACAATCTAATCAATAAATGGTCCAGAGAGCTAAGCAGAAACTTTACAACAGAGGAAATCGAACACACCAATGAATACGTGAGAAAGTGTTCTAAATCACTAGTAATCAGAGTAATGCAAATCAAAACTACTTTAAGATTTTATCTCACTCCATTTAGACTGGCAAAGATGAAGAATACAAAAGGTAACAAATGCTGGAGGGATTGCGGGGAGATAGGAGCAGTAGCACACTGTTGGTGGAATTGCAGATTGTCAGCTGCTCTGGAAAGTAGTGTGGAGACTCCTCAAAAAAAATAAGGTTTGATCCACCATATGACCCAGCTATCTCTCTTCTGGATATTTTGCCAGAGAGTTAGAATCAGTGTATTACAGCAACACAACAAACTTGATGTTTATAGCTGCTTAATTTTACAATAGCTAAATTATAGAACCAACCCAGATGCCGCTCACTGGATGAATGGATCAAAAAGCTGTGGTATATGTATTCAATAGAATTCTACTCAGCAATTGGAAACAACAGTATTATGGCCTTTGAAGGTAAATGGATGGCAATGGAAGAAATCATGCTGAGTGAAGTTAGCCATACCCAGAGAGTCATGGGTCAAATGTTTCTACTCATTTGTGGAGGCTAGTGCTAAACCCAGGCCTGGGTGAAAGATAGTCAAACTCATGTATTGGACATACCAAGGGCATAGCAACAGATAATCTATGGGAACCATAGACATGAAGGGGAGGAGGGATATGGGAGAGGGAGGAAAGATAGGGAGGGATCTAGGGAGATAGTCAACAATGTAGCATACTCTTACCTCCCTGAGAAGTCAAATAATATGTATGTAATTTAATTCTGGAAAATTCATAATCTTTATATACATACCCACATGTATGTATGTATATATATATATGTATATGTATATATATGTAGATAGGCATTTATATTTGTTAGAGGCATAATATAGAAGATTCAAGAAGCTCAGGTGTGGGTGATGTGGGGGTAACTATAGTTTAGGATCAAATGAATATCATATTACTTTATATGCATTTATGATTGTACAATAACTCAACTTCTTAATAAAAATACATATGTGTATATATATAAATACTATAAAAAATTTGGCTACTTTAACTAATTGATACTTCTGGTCAGAAATCCAAGCCCCAATAAAGTGATATTCCAAAAGTTTTTGTCTCTCTTGAATAGAGGCTATGGCTTCTTTGGAAACCCAAGCTTCTTTGTAAAGTGTTTTATACACCAGCCTCCTCCTCTGTGTCTGATGTTTTGCTTTTCCTCTAGGGACTTTAATTTTTTAAGATTATTTTTAAAGATAGAAATAGAGAATCAATTTTATTTAGTTTCTCATGTGACTTTCATTGAACTGAAACTTAATTGTGTATGTGGTGCTGGAGTTCAAACCTGCATCCTTGCACATGCCAGGCAAGTGCTGTAACCACTCAGCCACTGCTTCAGCCCTTCCTTTAAGGACTTTAAAGTTGCCTTTCTCATAGAGATGAATTGACGAAATGAGATTTTTATTGTCAAAGGAACAAAGCTAGAAAACTTCTCCTTCTGATGGAGTGTTTAAAGAGGTTTAGGGAAACTGTTTTTTCATTCATCCATTGATTCAGCATCTTCAGGCACTGTCTTCAATTATGTGTATCTTTCTCCTATTGGGATCTAGTGAGTACAACCCAATATTATTGGACTTTAAAAGACATTCAAGAGTGCATATGCTGATAAAGCCTGGACAGCACTGAAGACAGAAAGGTGTGAAAGAACAGTGAACCAGGAAGAGGGTTGATGGACCATCATAGTTCAACCTCTTCATTTTTCCACTTATGACACAGTGGTTCTAAGAGGTAAAGTAACTCATATAGAGTCACAGAACTAATTGATGATAGATACTGGGATGTACTCAAGTGAATCCAGTTACACTTTTTCTTTTATTTTCTATCCATGTCCCTATGACATCTGAAGCTTTGGGCATTATTGACCTATGCTGGCCAGCTTGTCATCCTCCCCTAAATCACCCAACCATCCAACAATACACAGTATAGCTGATTGCTAGGTAGGCCGTGGGGATCTGTATTGAAGAAGGTATAATTTCTGCCTTGTAGAAACTCACAGAGCCACCAAACAGGCATTTATAGTGTGGGGTATGATATGTGCTATGCTGGCCAGGTACAAACTATAAATAGGAGGGGCTCCTCACCTCACAAGGGAAATGAGATGAACAAGGACTTCCTGGAAAAGTTTATGACTAAATTGAGAGCTTAAGTACTAGGAGTTATTGTCCAGTCAAAGCAGCAAGAATAGCACTTGGAGAGCTTTGGCAGGAAGAGGCAGCACAGTACACTTGGTGGAATTAGAAGTAATTTAATATAGCTGCACCACACTTCTTGTCCCATTTAGGAAGCAAATTTCATAGCATTTTCTATTCTTTATATCTTCCAGCAATCAAATATATTATATAATTAAAGTTGGAGAGACATTTTGACTTCCATACTATAAAAAGTTCTCTTCTAGTCCCTTGTGACTTGCAAGTGGCAGTAGTGATTATCTGTGTTATTTCAAAATGCAGTTCAGGGCCAAATCATGCTGAGAACTGATTCTCATTCAGTGAGGAAGCTGATCCCAAGTCAGGGGAGGCAAATTTTCTTTTAAATAAATATTTGCTTCTGGGTTTCAGACCTTATATTCTGCACTCAATTTCTCTATGGTGGATTTTTTTAAAAGGTTTGTTTATAATCACCTGCAAAATCCCTTGAAGGTTTAAAAGAAAATACCTAGAGTGTGCTGACTATGGTTGCTCTTCTGTTTGGTACAAGCATCTTGACACATCTGTCCATTTCAGCTGCCAGCTGCTAACTACAGTTTTGTGACATGGAATAGAATCAGAAGTAGTTGAACCTTTATATATATCACTCTGAGGATGATGCTGTTTCTCTTCTCACATACTTCCCAGATCATTTGATTTAAATCAACCTTATTTATGTGGGGAGGATAATTTTCTTTCTTTTTCACTTACACTGTGTTAGACAATGGTTTCTACTTTACCATAAAGAGTTTATATATGTCATTGTTAGTATTTATCATGTTATATTGTAAAAGGAGTGCATAATTCAAAGCTTTTATGATACATGTCTAAGTTTCCCTTAAATAGGGGCTGGAGGGGTGGCTCGGTGGTTACAGCGCTTGCCTGGCATGTGTAAGTACACGAGTTCAAACCCCAGTAACCCATGTACACAACTAAGTGTCGGAGCAACAAAGGCCATGTGAAAAGCTCAATAAAAATTGATTCTCTCTCTCTCTCTCTCAAAAAAAAAAAGAATACATGTAAAGCAAGGGTAGTGTGTTCTAGGGACATAGAACCTACATAATTTCTGTGGGTAATAGGCATCATTTTACCTCTCTGATAGTACAGTCTCACTGCCAGTATATTTTTCCTTCATACTTGACTTTAGAACTTTTGCAAACAAAAAGATATAACTACTTTAAACAGACTTTTTTTTTTTTAAAGAAAGAGGGACAGTGAGAGAGAGGGCAAGAAAGACAGAAGCAATTTTTATTTTTAGTTTTTCATGTGGTTTTCACTGCTCCAATACTTTGTTGTGTACATGGTGCTGGGGTGCAAACTCACATCCTCGCACATGCCAAGCAAGTGCTGTAACCACCGAGCCACCATTCCAGCCCTTAAACAGATGGTTTTTTTTTTTAGAAGTATATAGAGATACAGTTGAGGGGGAAACATTATCAAAACAATAGCAATCAATGTATATATATTTTGTTATCCAGGGGTAATGCCAAAACATGGATGACCACCTTGGATTTTACCTGATGCAGTTTCCCCCAGAAGAACTCATGCATTAAATGGGTAGCTCGTGGAGGAATGACATCGGCTTCTGGGATGGTTCCCCCATATTCCCATTCTCCAGACTCCTATGAATTCTTCATATACCCTCCCCCCTCCCCGTCCCCCTCCCTACACCTCCAGGTATCCTAGAGAGCCATCCCCCTATTACTCTGAAAGTCATTCAATTTGAAGTTTTTAAACAGACCGTTTTAACAGAAACTGAATTCTAAATTAATGTAACAGAATATATGGCAGTTTAGAACTCTTTCATAATATTGTATCACACCTCCTTTTTAAAAACCAGCAATAGCAACAGGTAATCAGCCCTTGGCTAATATTATTATAGTTTATAGAAGTGATTTACAGTTCTAACAAAAGTGCTGTTGTAGTTGGAATTCTAAGTTGGCCTTTAAGATTTCTCACCTTCCTGGTGTACATGCCTTGAATAATGCCCAGGACTGTGGATATGAACTTTGTACCAGTGGTTATGTTATTTTGTTATGTGGCATAATTGAGTTTAAGACAGGGAGATCATCTCTGTGGGTTTGATTGACATGGTCATATGAGCTCTTCAAGTTCCTAAGGTCCGAGTCCAGGAAGGCAGATATTTGAAATATGGAAAGAATCACTATATGGGCAGCTGTCTACTGTCAACTTGAAGATGGAAGGGCCCATGGCAAGGACTTTAGGCTGCCCTAGGTTTCTGCATGACCACTATCATGGAAACAAGCCTCATGATCCTAAAACCTTAAGAAACCACACTTTACCATCAGCAAGAATGAGCTCAAAAGTGAATTTTTCCCTAGAGCGTCCAGACAAATATGCATCCCACGTGAATGTTGATCCCCCACTTCTACTGTCTGGAACCAAAACCCCAGCTGTACCGCTCCATACCTCTGACCTACACAACTCTGACTTGATAATGAGTGTCGTTATAAGCCACTAAATTGGTATTTTGTTGCACAGCCTTAGAAAGCTGATACAGGTGTGTATTAACAGCTTCGTTCTTACCAAACCTATCTCAGAAATTCAGAGGCACGTTAACAGGAGTGGAGGTCACAGGATGCCAACAAGGAATATTGATTGACTAAAGTAGCACTACTTGTAACTGTAACAGAAATGGTTTCCAATGCCTTGACGACTCAGCCTAGAAATCATGGACATTTTGATGAAGTTCTGTAGCTTTAGAGGAATTGGCAATATTTAAAATTGTACGCATAGGAACGAGTTATTGCACCTTTTGAATTATACTGTTTAAGATCAAATAACTGAGATTACCTAAAATGTGATGTTAATTGTTCAGGTCTGCTTTCCCATTAAACCCTGAGTTCAGTAAAGGAAATAATAAGTCTTATACATCTTTGTATTCCTAATTACTAGCATAGTGTTTGATATGTTATGTACATTATGGTAATTAATAAATACTAGCTAGAGAATTGAAATTTAATGGAACGAATAAACAAATCTGTCCAAAGTTCTAGTTATATGCAGAATAAGTAAACAAATAGCCACAGTTGTTTTCTAATAAAACTTTATTTACAAAAACAGGCAGGGGGCCAGATTGGCCTGTGGTTGTAGTTTGCTGAATTCTGGTGTAGATCATAAGTTATTATAGGTAATTCTAACATATAGCTACCTTCATGGCATGTTTGAAACTTTTAAAAAATGTATTCTAAATATTTAATAGAAGTGAACAAGGTGTACTTGTTTTCTAGACAGCATTTACTATTTTCCTCAGACATTCCTCTTGGTGCAATAGGAAGTAGGTCATTCATTCCCAAGGGTGAGGTTCTCCTTAGTTTCGGTTGCATTCTATAGCTTTTTTGTGAGTAAAGACTGAATGAAGCAAAGCTAAGTAAACAGGATGTGCTTGAATGAATAGCACCCATTGACCTGGTGTGGTGATAGTTGTCTCTTCAGTGTTAAAATATGAAGTTAAATTCTTTAGGTCAAATTTGATACTCTGACTTTAAAAAGCCTATGAATGGTGGCATACACAAACTGAAGTTCTGTCCAAATTATAAATGTTTATGAAGTTGTGAACAGCTGTAGGCATAGGTAGACAAGGCCAGACAGGTGGGAAGTAAAGGTCCTTTGCCACCATTCTGTGTTACCAACATTTTCTTAGAGCCTAAATTGGAATGGTCTGCAGGGCATATAGATGGCAATTATAATATATCAGGTAGCTGGGCAAAAGCAAATGTAGGTGATTGACCAAAGCTTCTTATTTTGATTCCTCAGCTAGGAATTAATGTGATGAAAAGAATTAAGGTTGTAGATGTTGATTTATTCATAGGTTTGTTCTCGGCATGGTTCTTTATATATGTATATATAATTTATTAGTGCATAATAAATTTACATAATAATGATATTAGTTGTCACATATTCCTAGATGCACACAATTCAGCAATACAATTTGTTCAATATCCCCACACACATCACTCTTCCTCCCTCCTGTCGCTTGATCCCTTGCCTTACTTCTGGGTCCTATATTGTTCCTAAAAAACCCTAATACAGTGACATAATTTTTATACCTATGAAGAATATTTTTATATATATGGCTATAGTATATACAGTACTTGGAATGTACCTTGTTTAATCTCAATTCCAACATTTCCCCTTCTCCTCCCTTCCTATCATCCCTTGTTATTCTTCAAAATACTTGACAATGGGATTAAACATTTATGTTTTTGTTCAGGTATGCAGCATAGCTTGCTCAAATATCTTATGAAGTATCTTGCAACTGTATCTCATAAATATTAACATTTTTATTCTATGGATCTAATACATGAGATTCTCTACTCCCAAGCCTGGGTTTAGGTCCAGCCTCCACAAATGAGGGATACCTTTCCGCCTTTGACTTTCTGGGTTTGGCTAACTTCAGTCAGCATGATTTCTTCCAATGCCATCCATTTACCTTCAATAGATGTATTATCATTACTTCTAATAGCTGAGTAGAACTCCATTGGTTTTTTTTTTTCTTTTTTAAGAGAGAGAGAAAGAGAATCAATTTTTATTTCTTCATCTGATTTTTGTTTCTGTGATATGTAGTTGTGTATTTGGTGCTGGGCTTTGAACCTGGGTCCTTGTGCATACCAGGCAGGGGCTCCAAAGGCTGAGCCACTGCTCCAGCCCCCAGCATGGTTCTTTAAAAACTGTGTTTTTAGCTGACTGTTAAAAAATATTCTAAAGTTGAGGAATATGTAAATGAATGATAATATATTCATTCAAGGGAATTTAGTTAATAGAAATGATGTTACAGAAGAATAGTTAATAATGTAGGAAGATATTCATATCAGTTTGTTAATTGAAATAAATGTAATGTAATTGAAATAAATGTAATGAATGTAATGTTTAGGATTATATTGAAGAATATTTTTGTATATTTTCACCACCATTTTATGGCATAAATTTATTTTTATTTTTAAAAGTTTATATATTCACGCATGCATCAGTATTGTTTTTTTATTAAGAGTATGGACCGGGGCTGGGGATGTAGCACAGAGGTAGAGTGTTTGCCAAGCAAGTGCAAGGTTCTGGGTTTTATCCCCAATGTAGGGGGAAAAAAAAGTATGGACTATAACAGGCCTGATTTGACTCTCAATATTGTCTCAATATTGTCAGTACAGGCTTTTAACCTTAGGTCCTTAATTACATCTCCCCTGCCTCAGTTTACCTATGATCAAAATGAGGATAAGCTTACATCTCACTTTCAGTCTCAGTTGTCCTTAGTATACAGTAGATATTCAAGAGATGTTTGTTGAATGAACAAAGGATTCATCAGCATTTGTGTACAACAAGTTATTATTTTATACTAAATATCAGAATTTAAATGCTAAACCTGTTATCTCTTTCATAGAGCTTGGACATAAAATGAAATAACTTTATGAAGCTTATTTTAAATTGATTTATAAATTTATATATAGTAAAAATCATTCTTTGTGGTATACAGTTTTATGAGTTTTAAACAACAGCATAGAGTCAGGCAACTCCCTTCACCATCATGATACAAAACAGCTCTTTTACCTCAAAATCCTCCCTCTGCTGCTGTATTTATGATCAGCCTCTCTCCCCAACTCCCAGACCCCAATCTCTGGCAACCACAGGTTCATTCCCCATCCCTACAGTTTTGCCATTTCCAAAATGTGATAGAAATGGATTCATATAGTACTCAGCCTTCGGTGCCTGGCTTCTTTCAATTAACATACTGTATGTGCATTTCATCCGCATAGCCTTTATCAGTAGTTCATTCTAAAGATAATACTTGTAAAGATAGCTCTGTTATTTATGTGACTGTGCGTTTGTAGCCACATAGGTCTTTTATCCCTGAAGTTGTCCTGAAGCCAGAGTTGTCAGGGTAGAATGTTAGCCCTAAAGAGGACTTGAGAAACAGTTTATGTCACTCAGCCCAACAAGAAGGTGAGTGGTCCAAGAGGCAGAGATCAAATGAATCACCTCAGATGCACTCAAGTCAGAGTTGACACCAGAACCCAGAGCTCTTGGTCATAAACTTGTGAAGTTATAGTGGACATTTGAGACTTTTGGAAGGTAAACAGTATTGCTGGGTTATTGAGAAAGTCTCTGAAGGAAGGGAGAGGCGCATGTGTGTATATGTGTGTGTCCACGTGCACATGCCCAGCTTGTTGGAATAACAACATCAAAGTGTTTTTAGAACGAAAAGAACCAACCCTTTTTGTGTCTAGAATGAGAAGAAAGGACCTTCTATCACACTTAATATTTTTGTAGAAGGGATAAGTTTGTATCAATCCATCTCTATTTTGTAGCTTTCATAGTAAGTAGTAAATAGTTTGAAGAGAGGCCAGGGTATCATAGATGCCACTTTCACCTCTGCTCTCAATATGTGGTCATTGGCCAAGTCTTTAAAGGTATAAAATTGGCCTGATGAGCACCAGATCCCCACAGAAAGCTCACACCACTTCCACCAGATCTTGGAGAAGTATGGAAGGTGTGTAGCTTTGTCCTGAAGCCTGAATGTGGGTCTTTTTACAATTTATTATTTATCCTGTTTTATCTTTTATTTCTAAAGAATAGTATCAATTTATTTTTAAATAGTTTTTATGGAAGCAGTCATTATACCTCTTTTTTTTACAAATGAAAAATAGCAATAGAACTCTTATTCTTTAAAATCAAATTAGATTTTTAAAAATGGAATCTCTTCGATTTATATGAAATATTTATTTTTATAGCATAAAGCAACGAATGAAATAACCATTAACTCTTAACACGGATTCAGGTTTGTGGTTTATAATATGAAATTCAGAAAAATTATTTAGCTTGAAATATTTATTTCCTGATTAAAGTTAGCCAGACTAGTACATGCATATACCTATGTATGTCTCAACTAATTTTCTTCAGCTTTATTTTAAATCTCCCTTTTAAAAATTTTTATAGAAGTTGACTGAATATCACAGATACAAAATTTAGTTAAACTCCCAAGGTAATTTATACATTTGTTCTGTTTACAGAAACTTTAGCTTAAGTACCTGATAAACATGGCAATTGTTATGAGGAAATATGTGACTTGACATTTTCTAATCTTTCAAAAAACTGTTCTTAAAGAAGTATAATTGTGTCTTTGCTTTGGTATTTTATTTCCGTTCAGAGTTCAAACTTTTTTGGGTACATTTCTGTGTGGTTTATACATTTATTCACTTTAACACGTAAGACCTTTATTTAGAACTTTAAGTTAAACATGTTTTTTTTTTTAAATAATTCATCCTTTAGTTCGTCCTTTCCTCCTTCAAGATTTTGGGACTAAGAAGGCAGTGGGCTAAATGTTACTGTAGTGGACCAACTAGTCTGGTTAGATAAGACACCTGGTTAGAGTGTCAACACGGATTAGCCTAGCCCAGAGAGAGAAGGAGGAGGTAGAAAATAACGTCCACAGTGATTACAAAATCAGTGATGGTGATAGGGAAAGAGCCTGGGACACCATCCCTGTGTGGAAATGGAGGAAAGTCATGGATGTCAATTGTAGCTATTGAAATTGCCTTGTAGTGCATGGGAGGTGCTAATTTGCTCAGGCATCTTTTGGCAAACTTGCATGTAGAATCTGTTCGGTCCTGTTGTTATTTATGTGCAGTGTTGCCTGCAGCCAGAGAGCTATCTTTCTGGACTTCCCTCTTTCTAACTGAGAATAAAGGCTTGGGGAATATAGGAGATGTCAGTAGCAACAAGCAACTCAAATTCCTCAAGATAAAGACAATGGCCGGGAAGAACTAAGCAGGCAAGTGAAGGTTACTGACTCCACATTAATAATAAATTTATGAGAGGGTAGAACAAATCATACCAGGCCAGCTTTATCATTTTCTAGGTAGACATGCAAGATTAAAGAAAGGAATTCAATAGTGGTAATATCTGGAATTGAGTAAATCATCTAATTCAGTGTCTCCACAAATCTTTGGGAGCAGGGGCAGGGGAGGGGAGAACCTCAATGAGAATTGGCTCTGAGCACTGTCATGTGGATTCAATTTGGCTGTTGTAATAAATTACAATGGAACAAGGTCCATTGGGACGATTTTGGGATCAATAGAAGGTCAGGCTATAACATCTCCAGCAGTGGTCTGGAAGAATAGATAATACACTTTATTAAGCTTGGCAGGCCAGGAGGTTCTGGCACAGTTGTGGTCACCACCATTGTTATTAGTCTTTATGAAGCACCTGTTAGGTATGGGACACTATGAGGGCCTCTAGATGAGAGAGAGAAAATATATAATTACACAAATGATTACCCTGTTAAAAATGATGATAGTAAGTATAATTTATTGAATATTTATAAGGTTGACATTCATAGTGCTAAACCATTTTTGTGGATAGTTTCTTTTAATACTAATGGCAACACTTGAAGAGGGTTTTTCTTCCCATTGTGCTGATGGAAAAGTGGTGTGTTGAGAATTACACTCTACTATTATCAGCAATAGATTATGAACCAAGGCGGTCTGAATTTTACCCTTAACCTCTATCAATGCATAGATTATCTTCTTTGTGCTCATAGAGAAAGACTGTACTCATTTGTTTATTCATTCAGTAAACATATTAAATATACTTAAAATGATCCCAATAGAGTCTAGATAATCCGTTTGAAGACAGTTTTCAAAAAATTGTAAAACCATGACTTGGGTACAGATATAAAAGAAAATGGTAAAGATTTTACTTAACTCATTAATCAGTGAGGAAACCATTGACATTAGAACTTGACAGAGGATCTGGAGAACATTTATTGATTGGGAATGTGGAAATGCATGAAGAAGTAGAGGCCTGACTTATTTTCCCCTACCGTAGAGGGGAAGTCAGTATAACCTTTCCTGGACAGGTCAGAATCTCCATGTTTTTAAATAAGACTTGTTTCCATTGCTATAAATTATTTACAGTTCATTAAGTTGTAAAGAAAGACTGGAATCAGAAAGGATATGATCTGAGCAATAGCTTTTCTGTTGAACCACATTTTTCCCTACATCTCTAAAGAAAGAATTATGATCCAGCAAAATAGGGTGTGGTTTTGAATAAAAGACTAAAATACAGAGGATACATCAGATCATATGCCTTACTCTATTAAGTTGTTCAGAGATGATTGCTGGGCAAAATCGAAAATTCAGATAAAAATCTAAGAATATTTGACCCTGATTTACTTTACTTTTCATTTTGTTAAATTGAGGCCCAGCTATCTGAATAAACTAGCCCAAAATCACCTATGCTATATCCCAAGAAGCTTTGAAACTTCCTGGATTTCTGTGATTCCTTAACTGACTCTTGGCTGGGAGGAGAGGAGGAAGGCCCTGGACCAAGAAGACTGTAGTGGAGAAGGAAAGACAAAGTCTACTAGTCAGCATTATCCAGAGGAACAGAATCAATAGGATGGGCATATTATAGGAAAATATTTCTTTTAAGGAATTGACTCATGTAATCGCATGGAGAACTTGGAGACAAGTTCAAAATCTGATATGGAAGTTGTCAGGTTAGAGACTTAGGAAAGAGTTGCAGTTTGAGTCCAAGGAAGTCGGCTAGAGAAACAGGGAAAGCTCATGTTATAAATGAAGTCAGTGGCAGTCTGCCAGAGAATGCCATCTTGCCTGGGGGAGACCACCCATTTGTTCTGATTGGATGAGGCCCACCCACATTATGGTGCATACTTTGCTTTATTCAAATATATGGCTCCTTCAAAAACACCCTCACAAAACTATACTGAATAATATTTGATTAACTATGTAGGTATCATGGTCCAGCAAAGTTTACACATAAAATTAACCATCATGCCATGTCAGAGGCCTGAGGGACTGTGCCTATTCAGAGCAGTAATGGTGGAGGGGTGGCATAGTTAATGGGGGAAACATTGGTTCACCCACCCAGAGCAGGGTGAGGTAAACATAAGGAGGTCACTGAAATTTTTCCAACTTATTAACTTTCCTTAGGGCCAGCCCCCACTGGAGGAAAGTCCACAGGTTACAGTTTTAGAGACCAATCACAAGACTGGACATTTGTCTTATCAGGGAATGTGTTTCTCTTAACGGAAAGGGTAGGCATAGTTTCAGGAGGGCTTTCCAGAGAGTCAGCATTTGAGAGTGTGTTTGGATATTGGGAATTAAAATCAAAGCATAAATGGTTATCAGGTTCAAGATATCTTGAAGTTGAAACTTGTAATATGAATTTATGATTTGTTGTACAAGTGTTTCATGGAGAATCATATTGATGATATCACTGTGAGGAAGATACCTAATAACTAAAAATCAGTTATTTGGAGAAGAATTTGGTGCGTATGTTCATGATGCAAAGTAATACTTTGTGAAAAATTCCCATATTTGAATATTTATATTGAACTAAAGAGGTCGGTTGTTATTTTGGGGGCAGATTTCTATTTCAATTTCTACTTTATGCAACATAACCCTGTCTGATGTGCCACATATGTATGCACACACCCTCTGCATCTGTCCCAGACTTGATTCTCAATTTCCTAGTCTTCTTGAGGGGGGTTACTCAGTGATATATGTTGGTGTTTCAGTGCATGTGCCAGTGCCTCAGAAGATCCCAAAAAACTCCCAAACCAGCACTTGGGCTTCCACTTTAGTCCTCACTTCCAGAATCTGTTGGCAGCACAGGTCATGCTGGTGCTTTCCAGCCCTATCTGGCCCTGCCTAGGGGGAAACTTGACCATGGTAGGCAGGTCAATAAATAGTGTTGAATGAGTAAAAGCATGTTCACTTCTGTAGCTGTATCAGACCTCCTGAGGCAAGGCCAGAAAGATGGTTAAAATTGCAATCATCATGATAATTACCATTTCACTTCCTAACAGCAGATAGTATTTATTGAATGATTCCTCTGTGCCATTTACCATTTTAGGCTCTTTATATGCCGCATTGGTAGGTCTGTTACCTCCTTCAATTCTCTCCTCTGCTGTCACCTTTTTAATGGAGGCAACCCTGACCACCTTAGCAATGCTGCAGATTCCTTTCAGTCCTTACCTGCAGTAGTTCTGATCTTTTCTCATCTTGCTCTAATTGTTCCTATTTCACAATGATCTGTTACCCTTCCCTACACACTGTTATTTGCTTACATAAGGTCAGGGATCCTTGTTTATTTTGGGTACTGATGTATCCCAGATGTACTAGGTGCTCTGTCAATCTATGTGAAACATGTAGAAGGAACATCTCATTTAATCATCATGGTACCTTCCTGTCAGTGAGGTAGGTACTGTCCTTATATCAACATAGCAGAAGAAAAAGGTTCTGGGAAGATACGTGGTGATACATTTTGCATTTATCCTAGAGAGGCTGTCCATTCAGCTAAATCAGGAGCTTTGCAATTGAGAGGAATCCAATTTGTTTTCAAGATTTCTAAGTCTCAAAGTAAGAGCAAGAAATGCTTAAACAATGTGTTGTATGATGCTGAAAATTTTTTTAAAAGAGCGTGAAAATGTGTTGAGTTACTATGTAATAGGAATAGAGTCTCGGATGCATTAGATGAAAAGAGTTCTGTGGGGAATGATCACATACAATACGGATGTGCTTAATGCCACTGGACTGGACACTATAAATGGTTGAAGTGGTAAATTTTATGTCATATGTATTTTGCCACGATAAAAATTAAAATATAGAAAAGTAAAAGATAAAAACATGTTAAGATTTAGCAATCATTGTTTATAAAGTGTTGGAGGAGGGAGGGGAAAGGTAGGAAATAATTTTCTTAGGTCAGTGGGAGGAAGAAAACAATTGGGGTGAAATTTTGACTTTTCTCTTTCGACCTCTGTGTTCCCTAGCTCTGTCAGACTGTGTTTGCCCTATTGCTACATAAACATGATCACGGCACCCCTTTCTTAGAGAAGTTGTGAGGATACATGGAGAATCAGTGCAAAGGGGATGGCTCTTAAATGAATCTTTATCTTTTAGGGACATTACTAATCAAGCCATCAGGGAAGGCCCCTGTATTCTTTTCAGACCCTTAATATATTGTTTGTGTCACTTTAAAGTAATGAGTATGGGCTTGAAAGCTCAGGAAGACCAAAACCAGAGTGTGCCTGCGTCTTCTTCTCAGACAATGTTGTGACCAGTAATTACCAGTACTTTGTTCTCAGCTCTTGAAGATTGACATCCTTTTGTGTGAGTACATCTAGATAGTACTATGAGACCTCCATCTCTCACACAAGGCCCAGACAAAGAGACAGATTTATTTCAGGTGAGCTTCAGGCATGTGACCTGGTCAGTGTGGTTGATTTGTATCTTTTTTTTCTATCTGAAATGGTTGACAGTGGGGTTGTAGAATTGTAACTCTTCAGTTCTTATTTGGGACATTGACAAGTAGATTTCTCCTGTTTCCCAAGAGAAGCATCACAAAGTCATTGGAAGCATCCAGGCATCCGTATGACATTGAGGAAATAATAAAGACCAAATGACATTTCATGTCTTCTTTCCCTCCCTTTATGGGAACCTACATAAATTATCTTTTAGGAATTCAGCAGATTAAACCTTGAGTCCTCTAGGGATAGGTATTGAAATGCATTTGTCTCTAGATGAAGGAAGGATTGTCACATGGCAAAGGTTAACGTCTCAGCCTGGCAAGGCATGATGGTCCAAGGATCTTATGAACATTGCTCAATGACATTATTTTATATCAGAGATGAATTATCTGGGACACTAATGATCCTCAAGCCCTTCTTCCCACAAAGTCCTGGCAGTATGAACTCATATTTATATGTTTTTGTAGATTTTGTAAAAGTAAGATATTTCTGTACTTTGTTAAAGAGCACCTCCCCCAACTCTCACCTATTTTGGCTCATTAAAGCCTCGATCTGCCTCTGCCATTACTGATGCTGAAATATGGTAATACAAAACCAACCACAATGTGACAACTCTCAACACAAGGGAGACAAGTATGGGTAAAGAGAAGAGAGGCTCCGGTGGGGTGGATGATGAAGTAGAGATGCAGTGTATCACCGAAAGTAAGAAGTCTTTCTCTGCAGCTGGGTTGTGAAAATGATAAGGCTGATGGGCCTCAGGAGAGTGGCAGATTTGGAAGCCAGCCTATATTACCTCTGCATTTTGTCTGTCTCGCCTGTTATATGGGACATTCTAGTAGGAAAAGTACTGCTTGAGCTCTTTGGGGTAGACTAGATGACTAACGTCTTTTAAGTCAAATTTCCTCTGAACAATAGGAGCTAACGTTGTATATCAGAACCAGACATAAATATATTTGGCCATGGATTACAATGAAATTTACTGATGCTAAAGATAATCAAACCATTTCATTTTCCATGCATTTTATGGTCTGAATAAAGTGATATCACTCCTTGGAAAGGAGGAGAATGACTTGCTTCACTTTCTATTCTGTTGGGAGAGAATATGTCCAAAACTCAAGGCAACCAATGACTGTCTTTCCTCTCTGAGTCTGCCCTCCCTATAGGGGACCCTGCCATCCCATGTAGGAGGCACCAGCTCAGGTTGTTCCTTTAGCCTACAAAGGTTTTATAGCATGAAGGCTGTATCACATTCCTTTTGCTGGCTGGTGGAAAGAGTCAAACTGTTGAGCAGATGTTGATTAATGGGGCCCCAGTCACTGTGTTTGGCATGTCAGTTTAAGTTTAGTGGGTCTCTAATAGTTTCTACACACAGGGCCTGTGTCTCCCCAAAGGTAACAAATGCTGCAACCCAACATTAGCATTGTCTTTCAGAGCCTCTGTGTTACAGTATTGAATTACATAGCACTGCCATGAGGGCTATGAGCCTCTGAAGACCAACATTTGGCCCCCATCAGATTTTAATTGCTCTTTGATATGAAAGTACATATGCAGAGCATGAGAGCAATTTCAGATGACTTAATAAAAAAATTGAAGCATCTTCAAAATAGACTGCATTGTTGTTTCAGCAGTTTTTCCAACTTGCTTCCTGGGGTGTTGGCAGAACCATTTGATTTTTTTTATTCATTTTTTATTTTTTTTCTTTGCTTGTTCACTTTTTTATTAGATGTATATAGAGATACAATTGAGGGGGAAACATTATCAAACCATTAATAACAATGTGTATATACTTAGTTATCCAGGGGTAATGCCAAATCATGGATGCCCAGCTTGGGTTTCCCCTTTTGCTGTTTTCCGTAGAAGAACTTTTGCGTTAAATGAGTATCTCGTGGAGGAATGACATCTGCTTCTGAGATGAGAACCATTTGATTTTAACTGCTGATCTAAAAGAGATGGCCCATGGTTTGTCAATGGTCATTTTGTTGAACCAGGGACTTCCTAGTTATGTGGGCTAAGCTGAGTTATTTTATCCCTTCAAGTCTCAGTTTCCTCATCAATAAAATAAGATCAGGGTATCTTTTCCACAGGATGGTTATGCGAGTGAAACAATACAAAGTGTCGGGAGCGGGATCCGCCATGCCAAGATGGCGCCTGAGGCTTGGGCCCCACCCAGTTCTTTGAGGAAGTAGAAGCTGGCTGTAGTGCGCTTGCGTGGCATTTAGGGAAAAGTCAGAAGCCCATTGGTGCATATGAATCTATTGGTCACGTGTGCTGTGAGCTGTATATATGTGGGCGGATTTCCGGGGAGAGGGAGTTCGGGGAAAGAGAAGGGAAGAGAGAGGAAGAAGAAGAAGGTCGACCAAATAAAAGCTCTCCCAACACAACCGCGTGTTGCGTCTTCTCTGCGGGCAGAGGGAACGCGATAAGTGGCGCCGAAACCCGGGAATCAAATGTTAACATTAAGGTAAGTAATTAAAAAGAGGTAAATTATTAATAATTTAAAAGGAAAAAAGCGGCCAAATTAAAGTGAAACTAGCTGTAAGACAGCAACGGACGTCCTTTAAGTAGTCGAATTTGTGTCAAGTTGTAAGT
>PVKS010007258.1:0-73848 GCA_004027875.1 Aplodontia rufa | reverse complement strand
GCAAAGAAGGTTCACTTCAGAGCTGGGATGCAAAAAAGAAAGAGGAGACCAGGGTCCCACAGTCCTACAACCTCCCACGAGGCCCCACCTCCTAAAGTTTTCAACACCTTCCAATAGTGTCACCAGCTGAGGACCACGCCCTCAACACTTGGGCCTTGCTGGGAGAGGGACCACCAGGCTTAAGCCCCAGCTCTTCCACTTGCTGCTGTGTGACCCTGAGTGGGTTGCTTAGCTGCTCTGTGCCTCATGGCCCTCTCAACTGGAAAGACACATTGGGATTCAGTAAGCCCAGAAACAGTGGTTGGCACATTGTAGATACAATGAATATGATCGTTATTAGGTGCCTGATTGGGCACTGCAGGGACTGTAACCAGATTTCCCCAAACACAGGCACGTTTGACATAAGTGACGGCTCCTCCCGCCCCACCTCATCTTCAGAGGTAAAGAGTTCCCTGGGCCACCTTCCAGAAACGCACATCGATCGATTGCACAAACAGGGTTTTCAGCTCGAGTTGCGGCTGGCTGGCTTTTCCTTGAACAATGATGCTTCAGGGCAGCTGGACGCCATCTCTCTAGGGCGAAGCTTTCATGCCCAGCTGGGGTCCACCCAGCAGGGATCAGGCTGGGCTTAGATCAGGCAGCAGACAGAAGGACACTGGGACGAGACTCCTCTGGGTGCGTTTGTTGGAGGGAGAGGCCGGCGTTCCTGGCTGCTGCCACAGTGGGAGGGAGGCCACGTGGGCTGGGGACCCTGCTGGTCCACCTGTCAGCATCAGGTGGAGCGTGAGTCTGGGGAGGTGGGGATCCTGGCCCCTAGGGGCTGAGAGGAGACCGAGGCTGGCAGTGGTCAGTGGTCCCTGGCAAGCTCAGGGTCCAGGCTCTTGAGGAAGCTTCTCTGATGACCTCACCTGGCCGGCCACCTCCTGTCCCCGCCCCCTGGTGACAGAACCCGCCTCTTCCCACCACTGCACTCAGCAGTGAGGCGCTGACCCCAACCTCGCAGGGTCCCATTTGTTTTTCCCTCATCCACATCCAAGTTTTCCTTCCCCTCTGCCATTCTGGTGACCTGTAGTGAATTTGGGCCGCACACCGCAGGCACAGGCTGCCACCAGCTCCCACCGGTGCGGGTGTGTATTAGGCCTGTCCTCCCGCAAACCCTCAGCCCCTCCAGGGCGCCTGGCCCCACACGCTCCCTCCTCCTGTCTCTGGGTCCATCCGGCCTCCCTCCCTCCCGAGGGCCCTGGCAGTGGGGACAGAGAGGTGTGGTGCCAGGAACTGTCAGCTCCGCAGGGACCTGCAGCTAGGGACAAGACCTCTGCCAGAGGAAAGGAACATGGTGTGGGTGTGTAAATAAGTGTGTGTGTGCGAGTCTGTGTGCATGTGAGTGTAAGCGTGCATGAGAGCCACTGTGTCTTGCAACAGGCCAACTCATGGGGACAGCCCAGACAAGGAGGTGGGCGCAGGTGCCCCTGCAGATTGCTCCTCCTGAGCTCCCACAGTGACTGCATCTGTCCTCTGCTGCCTAAGGTGACGTGAAGGGGCTCCTCCTGCGGTGGCCTGAGAGGTTTGTGAGGTAGGTTTTGTCCTCCCACCCTCACCTCACCCCGTCCCCTCTTCTCAGAACAGCTCTTTGTGTGTGTGCACATGTGCCTTTGTGTGCACGTGTGTGCATGAGTGTGTGCACATGCCTGTGCGTATGTGTGCATGTGTGCTGGGTGTGCGCACGCGTGTGTGCCTTGTGTGGGTGTGTGTTCGTGTGCACGTGTGTGTGCATGTGTACTGTGCTTGAGTGTACATGCATGTGCCTGTGTGCATGTGCATGCACATGCATGCATGTGTGCCTGTGTGTGTGCGTGTGCCTGTGTGCACATGTATGCGTGTGTGCATGTGCCTGTGTGGGTGTGTGTTCGTGTGCGTGTGCATGCCTGTGTGTGTGCCTGTGTGCACATGTGTGCGTGTGTGTGCATGTGCCTGTGTGGGTGTGTGTTCGTGTGCATGTGTGTGCATGTGTACTGTGCTTGAGTGTAGATGCATGTGCCTGTGTGCATGTGCGTGCATGTGCGCACATGTGTGTGCGTGTGCCTGTGTGGGTGAGTGTTCGTGTGTGCACGTTTGTGTGCACGTGCGTGCCTGTGTGCACGTGTGCGCGCGTGTATACTGTGCTTGAGTGTAGATGCATGTGCCCGTGTGCGTGTGTGCGCGCATGCGCGCGAGCCGGGGCCTTGGCGTTCCCATCCGCCCCGCTTCCCCACGCCTCCCGCTGCCTTCCCAGACTCGCCGGAGTCGTCCTCGTTAGCGCCCTAATGCTGCCCGTAAAACACCACTTCACACTGTTTCCTTTTTCCCCTTTTCTCTCCCGGGCCCCCTGCGCTCCACAGCCTGGGTTTCTCCCCTGCGTTCAGCCAGATATGAAAAATAAATACGGCCACAGTGCCAGAGGAAACGGCCTTGGGGCTTGGGGCCTTTTTAATGGGGTCTGAGCGCTGTTGACAGTTGCGCACTTCCCCTGTTTGACCAGTTGGCTTTGCCTGGGAGCCGGGCGTCTTAGGCGCCCAGGGTGTCTGGGGTCCCCTCGCAAAGCCTTTCATTAAGGCTGAGGGCAGGACCCCGCCGCCACCCAGCGCCTGCCGGCCTGGCCCTGGGCTTCCCTGTCTGTGGACACCTACTGGCTTCCTTTTTAAATTTTGTTTCAGTAACAAAAGAAACAACCCTGGTCTCTGAATCTATGAACAGTATGGAAGCGTGGAAATGAACACCCTCTCTCCTGTGGCTGTCCTAATCAGCTCCCCCGGGGACAAGGGGACCACACAGGGTGGGAAGCGGCTCCTGTCCCACCTCCCCTTGGGAGTGCAGAGTGCATCAGGCCTGGCCCGACCTGAACCTCTCTCACCCACAGGAGGCCTGGCCCCGGGGCCCTACAGAGGTGCCTGGGTGAACAAATGGAGTCGGCTAGGCTTGGTGGTGCTTCGGTCCCTGAGAGAGCAGCTGAGCCGGGATTGGAAGACCCGGGTTCGGGAGGTGGCCCCTCCTGCCCGTGTGACCTTGGGCAGATGCCATTTACTTCTTGGAACTGCAGTTTTTCCATCTGCAAAGTGGGGATGTCACGTGCCCAGTGCTGTCCCCAGCCCGTGAAGGTGAAGCCTTGATCGGAACACGTGTTAGGATCCAGCCACATGGGAGGGGAACTCCTCCCCCTTCAGACCAGGCACAGAGGCTGGGAAGTCACGCACCAAGGCCACAGAGGTGCCAGGGGCTGCTTGGCTCTATTTGGCATTTTGCTCATTACAAGAACGTGCTGAGGGTGTAGCTTTGTGTTGAAACGATTTGGTTTATGCATTTAAATAAGAGCAGTCTGCGTACTGAACTCCGGCCCTGTCACAGGCTGTGGGTGACTATTGTCTCCATTTTATAGATGAGAAAACTAAAGCCCAGAGAGGTGGCCTCCCAGCAACACGGGAAGCCCGAGGCAGACTCTGACCCCAAGCAGGACCGACCTCAGAGGGGAGTTATTAGCCCTAAGTGAGTGCTCATCACTGTCACCACGCGCAGGCAGGACAAGGGATTCAGAGCTGCTTCCTCACATGGGACTGCTTGCTGGGGACAGAACTTAGGACCTCAGGTGGAAGAACAAGGGGTTTGCAGTCAGCAAGATCTGGGATTGCATCCCAGCTCTGCCACTTTCTGGCTGTGCATCTTTGGGCAAATCCCTACCCCTCTCTGGGTCTCACATACTAAAGGGGTGAGAACTGGCTTGCTTGCAGACTTTTGTGGCTACCGTGTGTTGCAGCCACGCAAACTAAAGTGCTGCGTGTTCGTTCCTGAACTGAGCATCTCAGTGCCCACTTCCACGCGCTCCCTTCTCCAGGAAACAGCACAAACATACAAACAAGGGCCCAGAAAGCACCACTTTCTGGTGCTTGGACCCTGACAGCCAACCACCAGCCAGAGGGGAGAGGGTGAGTCCCCTGGAAGCAGTTGTGGACTGTGAGACTGCTGCCTTGGAGGCTGGGCTGCTGAGCCAGGGGCCCGCACAGGCTTCCCCAGGGAGGTGACCTTGGAACTGAGGCCAACATGCATGCTCCTTAGGAAATGTGCCAGGGCTGAGGGACAGCTTTGAGGAAGAGGAGAGCCGTAGCAATTGGGGGAACAAGAGAATGTGGGGTGGCCAGAGCAGAGCAAGGGCCCACTGGCCAGCACCTGTGCCCATGGTGTCAAGGGTGGGAATGTGTCTGTGTCACGTGGGCTAGCTCTCGCCTTGCAGTCTTTGCATTGGGCAACCTCCTCAACCTCTCTGAACCTCTGCTTCCTTGGCTATAAAACAGAGGTGAGCTAAGTTCAGGCAGCTGGACGGGGTCTGTGACCATGTGATAATTATGACTCTCAGGTCCAGCAATATTCATCCACAGACCAGCTTCCGCCTTCCTGCTGCTGCTGCCGCTGGTAGCACTGATGGGATCGGGTGTCCCCCACGGAAGCCACTGTTCAGTCCCAGCCTGGCTCATGGTGGCATCGGGAAAGAAGGGGAATCCAAGGTGGGGCAGCCAACAGCTCAGGCCGGGTGGCAGTGTGGACCAACAGGACAGCCTCCAAGAATCAGCATTTGTGTTCCTGGGTCCACACCATCCTGACCGAAAAACAGAACTAAAAATGCAACCCGAGAGCAAGTCCAAGCGCAAAGGCTTCCCTGGGAGTGGGTCAGGCACCTCTCCCGGCCCCGCGGGAGCCAGGCTGCATTTGCACAGAGCCCAGCTGATGGGTATCAGGGTCAGCTCTGAGCAGTGCTGGTGCAGGGCACAGGTGGGACGAGGTCCCTCACAGCCTCGGCTGTGGCAGGGAGACTTGGTGCCCAGGCAGCAGAGGGGAGGCCCACCCTGTGCTGCGGGGACACCCTGGGACCCAGGAAACGTCAGCAGGTAGGAGCAGGAGCTAGAACAAGAACCTGGCACAAAACCACTGATTCGTAATTAAGCCAGGAGCTGGAAAAGTGACAGAAACACAGCGTGGTGACAGCGGGTGGACGGGGAACCGGCTCTCTCTCATTGTTGAGGTTGTGTGGAAGCTTCTTGTCCTCAGGAGCAGCGCGGAAGGGTCTGAAAGGCTCCCCGCGGCTCCGCAGCACCTGGAGAGGTGGGCAGAGGCAGCCAGGGCAGACCCTGCTGAATTTAGGTGGGCAGGATGGAGTTTATTGTGCGTGCGTGCATGCGTGTGTGCATGTGTTTATGGTAATTTTTTGGGGGGTCTTAAATATTTTTTTCACAGTTAAAACAAAATAAAATCCCAAATGTAACACAAAAACTAGCCCAGTTCATTTGCTTGCTGGACAGAGGTGACCCGGCTCAGCTCCACCTGAATGCCACAGCCTGGGTCACTCATAGGGAGTAGAGGTTTATTTAGCTCTCAGTTTCAGAGACTGGGAAGGTCAAGAGCCTGGTGCAGGGCCCTCTTCCTGCACCAGAGCACGGCAAAGGGTGACAGAAAGAGCTCGCTGTTATGACAAAGCCACTCCCCAGATACCTCTTAACCATTGATCCAGTCCCAGTCAGCACCTCCACGAGCCATTTGTATATGATTTGGGGGATTTCGCCTCTAACATGTGACATGTGGGTGACACATTCACCCCATAGCAGTGAGGTCAGGTCTGGAATCCCGTCCCAGCCCTGAGCCGCTCTCCTCATCTGTAAAATGGGCGGAGCAGTGGTGCCCACCCCAGGACTGCCTGAGGCTGACGCAGTGATTTCCCACAGTGAGGTCTCAGCACCCAGGACCTGTGACTACCATCGTCCTTCCTGGGTCCTCTGGTCGTGGCTCGTAGACACTCAGGGTGCAAGGACCCCTAGAGATCATAGAATCCGTTCCCAGGTCCTATGGCTGAATCACCTCTAGGGCACCCTGCCCAGCAGCCTCCAGCGTGAGCCGATCCCCTGGGGACGGGGCCCTCGTCCCTACCCTTCGAGATGGTTTGTACCATCTTGGGCAGGCACCAGCAGCATCTCCTGATGAGGGGCTCAATTGTCCTCCTGTGGACTCCAGTCCTTTCCCCTGAGACCACTTCTGAGTCATAGCTGGGGGCTCCTTCCCGGTCCTTCCAGCCAGTCCCCACGGATGCTCTGGGCAACTCATGCTTCTTGCCCCCCACCTCCCAACCCTCTCATCTGTCCAGATCCTTCTACCACGTGGGCTTGGACCTGAGATCCTGGGAGCAGAATGCAGATGGCGCAGAGGGGCCTTTGGGCAAGATGGGTTTACCCAGGGCCAGGGGCCAGGGACGTGCCCTGCTCCTGCCTTTGGGAATTGGGGCTCTTGGCTCTGTGGGCCTGTGGGGATTTAGTTTTACTCCTGGACTTTTCCAGGTGCTGGCCAGTCTCTGTCCACTCAGAGGGAAGCTGGCATGCAGGTGGGGGTCAGTGGACGCGTAGGTCACTGAAAGCTGAGCCCTGAGTCTCAGGCTTGCACGTACCTCCTATAAGTGGCTGGAATCCCCGTGTTGAGGTTTCAGGAAGGATTCGCATCCTTCAGCTCCAACCAGGGAAGCAAACACTGGGTCCTTCAGACAGAGGACTTGCTGCAGGGAGTCGGTCACTCAGGTCGGAAGCCGCAGAGATGATGGGTCCACCCAGGATGAGCCACTGTGGGAAATTGCCACCACCCCCAGAATGGAGGGAGCAGACAGGGGTCAACAGAGCCCAAGGGGCTGGGAACCAGGGGTGCCAGCTGGGGGCTCATCGGGTGGGAATCAGAACGCAGGGGAAGGGGCGAGCACTCCAGCCTCTCATGCCCCCACCACCTGCAGTCTACGCAGGGCCTTGCTTTGGCAGAACCCGCTGGAAACGGCCGGCAAGAGAGCCCCGGACCTGCAACTTGCAGGATTGGCCCCTGCAACTCAGGGAGGAATGCATGGAGGTCGGAGGCCCCCACCAGCCGGATGACGATTTGTGCTCATGCTTTGGGCACCTGGGAGCTCGCTCTTAGGCAGCAGCTGCCCCCCGTTTTGCAGCCAGCCAAGGATAAATATCCGGCTTGAAATGAGGAAGAAACACTGGCTTCCTTGGGACACCCCCAACCTGAGGGTGTGGGGCTGGTGTTTGGGCGGGAGGCTCTCGTGTGGGGTGATCCCGCTCTTCATCACCAGGACGTTGCCCATCCGAGGACAGGCAGCTCTCCCAGAAGGCCCTCAGCGCCCCCTCACTACGTGACAGCACCCTAGTGCCCCTCCACACCTGTGCCCCCTTGTCCACTCTGTTAAACATGACATTCCCAGTTTGTCCCACCTGATTCAAGCTCTGAGTACAGAGCTTGGTGAACTTGGTCTTGTGTCCCCAGTGCTACCACCGAGTTCAGGAGAGTCACCCACACTGTGGGTGCCGTGTGTGCATTGTCTAATGGAATTCACCTGGTGACCCTGAAAGTCAC
Organism: Aplodontia rufa; assembly: GCA_004027875.1. Classification (NCBI taxonomy): domain Eukaryota; kingdom Metazoa; phylum Chordata; class Mammalia; order Rodentia; family Aplodontiidae; genus Aplodontia; species Aplodontia rufa. The sequence goes on along the minus strand of PVKS010007258.1, from coordinate 66,438 downwards.
TGTCATCCCCCTTCCCAGCCGGCGGACACCCAAAGCCACTTGGGTGGCGAGGGGCGGAGCTGGGATCTGAAGCCAGCCCCTTCTGGCTGGGAAGGTCCAGTTCCCTAACCGCAGCCACAGGCCAGCTGGGTAGCAGGCGAGATCGCATGAGATGCCTCTCGGGAACCGCTCCAGTCGGCTTCTGGAGCCTCGGCCCCACCCTCTCTGCCCAAGGCCCTACGTCAGCCCGTCGCAGACAGGGAGGCCATTCCCACGGCCACTTCTCCATTCTGAAGTGACAAAGAGGCCAGCCTGGGACGGCAGTTGTGACCACAGATGGACAGATGTTCCCACAAGTGGAAGTGGGGCCTGAGCCCTGCCGAGCCTCGGGGCCTCTTTCCACCCTTCTGGTCTGTGGCCTGGAAGTGACTCCTCTTTCTCTCAGTCCTTAGATTGGTTTAAATTGACGGAGCACTGTCTAATTGTCACGGCATTTACCGCACGCAGCCCAGAGGAGCTCTCCAACAAACCTGCGCCTAGGCTCATTGGGCAGCGGGAGACTCAAAGAGGCTGAGAACCGGCCTTAAGGACAGTTAGCTGTCCCCTGTAAGCACGGGACAAGCCCCTCTGCACATAGTGTCTCACTGAATCTCCACCATCGGCCTGAGAGGCAGATATGGTCATTGCCTTTATTTCAGAAGTAGGGAAACTGAGGCTCAGAGAGGACAAAGGTCACATGGTGGCAGATCAGACCCAGAATCTGTCTCCTGGTGTTGGCCACTCTTAATCCAGCGTTAGGGCCCACTCTCGAGAGCACCTGCAAAGTTTAGAAATACATTGTGTGTGTGTGTGTTTTTTTTTAGAGCGAGAGAGGGACAGTGAGAGAGAGAGAGAGAGAGAGAGAGAAGGAGAATCAATTTCATTTAGTTTTTCATCTAGCCTTCATTGCTCCGACACTTAGTTGCGTATGTGGTCCTGGGGTTCGAACCTGGGTCCTCACTCATGCCAGGCAAGCGCTCCAACTGCCAAGCCACCGCTCCAGCCCCAGAAATCTGTATTATTATATTTCAAAAGATCTACATCATCAAAAACAGGCACGCCACTACTTTTTACATGCAAGAAAATAAAAATGCTGTCCAAAAAAAATTGACACGGGACGGGAGTCTTGACTTAGCGATTGGAGCGGTCACCTGGGTGAGGACCCGGGTTCGAGCCCCAGCACCACATGCACAACGAGGTGTTGGAGAAACAAAGGCCAGATGAAAACTAAATAAAACCGATTCTCTTTCTCTCTCTCATTCTCTCCCTCTCTTTCTTAAAAAAAAATGACATAATCTTTTATCACTTGGAATTTTTTAATTTGTATTTATTTTTCTTGCAAAAATTGTACGTGTGTGTGCATATACATACAATCTCACTCCTGTCCATGCACAAAAGGAAAATGCACATGAAAATAAATTTACATGAGGTCAGCTTCTTCACGTTTAAAATCTGATTCAAAGCCCGGGTGTGTTCACACAATATCGTCCTCAGGGCCAGCAATGGTTGGTGACAGAGGTCTCTAACAGCACTTTATTGAGGCAGAACTGGTGTGTATGATCAAGGGCAGAAGCCTAAGTATGCGTCACGGTTTTTTGTCCCCACGCACATGAGTGTCCATAGTTACTGGTGGAGCTGGAGCTGGCTTGCACCAGCTCACAGGGACCTATTGTTAAGTAACCAGGAATTCTGCAAACCCATTTCTAAACCGCTGGTGGCTTCAAATCAGCCATGGTGACAGTGTGCACACCATGGACCCTAGCACATGCGTCACCAATCCACCACTGAGTTTAACTGCCACCCAGGCTGAAGAGGGATTTTGGGCAGAAGGCTCGTTGGTGGCCTCCCCAAGCCCTCTTTCCCCGGGGAAGCAGCGTTTCTTAAAAGGACCTCTGATGGCGAATTGCCGCTGGCTCAGGCTGTGCCACTGTCACAGAATGTGGCTGAGCACGCCTGCTGCACCCCTCCTCCCTGTACCCGCAGCCTTCGCTTCCGAGAGCTGGAAAGAACACTCCTCTATTGTCTGCGGGGATTTCTTCCAAGCCCAGAATCCCCTGCAGACCCGGGTTCAGCAGGGGCAGGCAGCGACAGCTCCCTGGACAGCCACGCCCTGATTCCAGAGACTAGGGGGAAACTGCCTCTGCGGGTCACCTACATACAGCGCCTATGTTACTGATGGGTTTCCTTCGAGATGCGGCTCCTACTGGATCGGCTCCCCGGCATTCCTGCTGTCTGGGCGTATCCTGGTTATCACCCCCTCCAGGGCGTCTGCCAGGATTTCCTGCCTCTGGTCCCATCCTGGAACCAGAGGGCCAGGCCGATGAGGGAGGGAGAGCTCTCTAGCTTCCAGGCTGCTCCTGGGTGCAGGGGAGGACTGGGCTGTGCCCTCATGGGACTGCTCAAGCTGGTCTTTGGGGTCAGAGCCTGGACACCCCTGTGCGGACTGCGGAGGGTCAGAGTGGCCTTCCCAGCCTAACCAGAAGCCGACTGGATTTTAATCACAAAGCAGGTTTCCAAAGCCCAGCGTGCACCCTGCCGTGGCCAAGCTCCCAGTCAGGGTCTGAAGGGACCGGTGAGGGCCCAGGGGTGGTGCCTTCACTCTGCAGGCTGCGTGCCTGCTGACCCTGGGGAGAGCAAATGGAGGGATGCAGCTCGGCGTTGCCTGAGCTCTGAGGGGTCCCCTGGGGCCTCTGTGTGACCCTTTTGGAGACCTCCAGAGCAAACCTTCTGTGGTGTGACTCAGGCTGTCCTACCTTGACCCCTCCTGCTAGGGCCAAGGCCTGGGTCCCATGCAGGGCAGAGAGTGGCACAGGGCATCTGGCTGCAGAGAGGGTGAGGAAGGGAGTGGCCGGAAGCAGAGTTCACCAAGCGGTGGACGGAGCTGGCCTAAGATAAAATCCAGACGGGGCTGGGAGATTCGCAGGAGCTTGCTTAGGGAGGAGCCGGGGCAGCTGCCTGGCGGCTGCCCGTGTCTTTTACTGACTGTGGAGGAGATTGAGGGGCGTGCACTTGCTCCAGGCTGGTGAAAGAGCCTTCGTCCTGGGACTGGAAGACCTGGACTCAAGGCCTAGCTCCGCCACATCTGGGCCTTCTCTGGGCCTCAGTTTCCCCAACTGGGAAAACCAAGATAATATCCCTGGTCTTGCACACCACGGTGGCTGTTTTCTCACCTCCTCCATGGTGGCAAAATGTGCTCACAGGGCACTGAGCCCTTGCTCTGAGGCCGGGCACTTCACACGAATTGATTCTCAGCCTGATCCCGCGACCAGCTACCAGAAATTCTCAGGCCCCACTCGCTGAGTCACAGGCTCTGCGGAGGTGGCCAGCAGTTTGTGATTGAACCACCCCCCAAGAGAGGCTGTTGAAACCCAAGATTTGAGAACTCTGGCATGGGCTCATTGTTCTGCGACCTATGGGTTTGGCTAAGTTGCTTAGGGCCTCGCTAAGTTGCTGAGGCCGGCTTTGAACTTGCAATCCTCCTGCCTCAGCCTCCTGAGCTGCTGGGATTACAGGTGTGTGCTACCACGCCCCACAAATTTTTTATCTTGATAAAGTCCAGTTTATCAATCATTTCTCTAAGGGACCATGCCTTTGGCATTGTGTCTAAAAAGTCTTTGCTGTACCTGAGGTCATTTAGTGTTGTCCTATTTTATTTTCAGAATTTTCCGTTTTCATTTTACATTTGGGGCTAGGATGCACTGTGAGCCAATGTTTATGAAGGGGTCAGCTCCGTGTCCAGATTCAGTCCATCACATGTGGATGTCCACTTGTTGAAATATCTTTGCTCCGTTTTTCTGCCATTGCTCCTTTGTCAAAAATCTTGGTCCGTATTGGGCTCTCTGTTCTGTTCTGTTGAGCTATCGGTCTATTTTTGGTCCAGTATCACACTATCTGGATAACTACAGCTTTACGAAGTCAAACAATGTCTGTGCTCCAGATTCCTCTCCTCCTGCAATCCTGTTGTCTACTCTGGATCTTTTGAGTCTCCATCCAAACGTTAGTAATATGTTGGGGATTTGATTGTGATTACCTTGAATCTAGGGATAGAGTTGGGCACAGAGCTGTTCATACAGCGTCACGTTTTTAGTGTCCATGGTATCTGTGATGATGTCCCCTTTATTTCTGATATTAGTAATTATATCCTCTCTCTTTTTTTTTCTTTAGTCTGGTCAGAGACTTATTGATATTATTGTCTTTTCTTTTCTTTCCTTCCTTCTTTACATTCTTTTTTTTTAAGAGAGAGGGAGAGGGAGAAAGTGAGTGAGAAAGAGAATCAATTTTATTTATCTCTCAATCTGGTCTTTGTTTCTCAGACACCTAGTTGTGTATGTGGTGCTGGGATTTGAACCTAGGTCCTTGCACACTCCAGGCAAGTGCTCCAACTGCTGAGCCAGTGTGCCAGCCTCCTTTCATTCTTGTAGTCTTTCTCTCACTCTTCTTTCTTTTCCAGCACCAGGATTGAACCCAGGGGTGCTTAACCACTGAGCCACATCCCCAGCCTTTCTTAATTTTTTTTTTTTTTTGAGACAGGTTCTCGCTAAGTAGCCATGGCTGGCCTTGAGCTTGTGATCCTCCTGCCTCAGCCTCCTGAGGCACTGGAATTATAGGTGGGCTCCAGGACTTATTTCACTTTCTTGTTTGTCTGTTTTGGGAAACAGGGATTGAACCCAGAGACGCTTAATCACTTAGCCACATCTCCTGCCCTGTTTATGTTTTATTTTGAGACAGGGTCTCACTAAATTGCTTAGGGTCCTGCTAAATTATGAGGCTGGCTTTGGACTTGGGATCTTCCTGCCTTAGCCTCCTGAATGGCTGGGATTACAGGTGTGCACCACTGTACCTGGTTTTTTATTTTTATGAAATCCAACTTTTCTTTTGTTGTTTGTGCTTTGGCGTTATGTCTAACAATTGGTTGTCAAATCCTTGGTCTCAGAGTTACGGTATTCTTCTAAGAGTTTCATAGCTCTAGTTGTTACATGTAGGCCTGTGGTCCATTTTGAACTAATTTTTGTATGTGGCAAGGTAGGGGTTCAGCTTCATTTTTTTGCATGTGTATATATGGTTATCCCAGCACTATTTGTTATTTAAGGGACTAGAAAGAAGTCACTTTTGTTTTGTTTTGTTTTTTTAAAGAGAGAGGGACAGTGAGATAGAGAAAAAATTTTATTTTTAGTTTTTCATGTGCCTTTCATTGCTCTGAGACTTCGTTGTGTATGTGGTGCTGGGGTTTGAACTTGCTCATGCCAGGCACGCACCATAACCGCTGAGCCACTACTCCAGCCCCAAGAAGTCACGTTTTAAAGAAAACTGCTATATAGAATATTAGTGTGATAGATATATGCTGAACTAACCCTCAGATGCGGCAAAAAAAAAAAAAAAAAAAAAAAAAGAAGGTGTTAGCTGAGTGAGTGAAGCTTGGGCAGTGCTGTTTCTAGTGGATTCTTTCTGCTTGAGGGTTTCCTCTGGCCTGGGGAGGTGCTTCACCCAGCAGAAGATGCCAGGCCTGAGGAGACAAGGCCTTCGGTCTCCCACACAGGGGGCCAACTTGGCAAGACCCAGCCAGGCTCCTTCTTCTGCTCCTCCTAGTCATGCATCCACAGCCAAGAGGCTCTGGAGCAAAGGAAAGGGACACCTGCCCCCAACTGCCACCACTTACCTGCCACCTGATGCTCCCTCCTCTTTCCCCCTTATCTGGGTCCTGCCAGTTCTTGCATCTCTCCCATTTTCTCAGATGCAAGTAAAAAAAAAAATACTCATGTACATCTGAATTTGCTTCCCAGCCCAGACTAATAATGCTGCTGTCCCTAGCCTGGACCTGGGTTGGTTTCGTCTGGGTGGGGTCCCAGCTCCTCACCTCCTGGAAGGCTGCGGAGGGTGTGGTTTTCATCTTCTCAATTGGCTTTTGGAACACAGGTGTCTTCCCAAGTCTTCCTGGCCAATGACGATGACATGGGCCTGTCAACCTCCCTGTCAATGCTAAGAGGCCCGATGTTCACAGGTGTATGCATTTCCTAGAGCTGCCATGACAAAGTGTCACACACCAGGAGCCTCAGAACAAACAGAAGCTTAAGCTCTTACACTTCTGGAGTCTAAAAGTCCAAAGCCAAGGTGTTGTCAGGGTCTCTTCCCTGGGAACTCTGAGGGTGGATGTGCTCCAGGCTCTTCCCCTGGCCTCTGATGGTGGCCAGCAATCCCTGGGGTCCCTTAACTTACAGATGCATCACACAGGTCTCTGCATTTGTTTTCAAGGCCTTTCCCTGGGTTTCTCTGCATCTCTTCTAATAAGGACTCCAGGGCTGGGGAGGTAGCTCAGTGGCAGAGTGCTTAAGAAGGGACTCCGGGCATTTTGGGTTAGGGCCACTTAGTTCAGCATGACTTTGTCTTAACTAGTTACATCTACAGTGACCCTGCTTCCAAATAAGTCACATTCTGAGGTTCCCAGAAGGACATAATTTTGAGGGGGCATTCTCCAACCCAGGACACCCAGCAATGCCAAGGGCGTAGCCAGGTGGAGGCTGTAGCTGGCACCCATTTCTAAATGGCAGCTTGTACTTGTGACTCTTTGGAGGTCTCCCTTGAGCCACTGGAGCTCTCATTCACACACACGTGAGTGTGCATGCACAAGCTCACACACATACACACACACACACAGCCTGAGCCAGAAGAGCCCAGGAATTTGAGTGTCCTGGGGCCACCTTAGCAGGATTGTAATTGACAGGTTCCCATCTGCACAGCCCATGGGCCTCAAGCGGGGGTGAATGCCCTTACCCTCCAGAGTCTGAGCTGAGTGGGTGCTTGGTCACAGCTTCCCCCCATTCCTACTGCACCCAAAGACCAGGGCCAAGCCACACACACAGCAGAAGCTGGTGAATGGACCAGTGGTCCGCCAGCTCTCATGCTGGCCCGGGATCTATGGGCTGAGGTAACAGGTGGTTTCAGTGGTTTTAGAAAGGCAGTCTTGAGATGGAGTGGTGGCTCAGAAGTTATGGCGCTTGTCTGGCTTGCTTGAGTGCACAGGTTCAAACCCCAGCACCACATACACAACAAAGTGTTTGTAATGAAAGTCACATGAAAAGCTAAGCTAAATAAAATAGATTCTCTCTTCTCTCTCTCTCTCTCTCTCTCTCTCTCTCTCTCTCATTGTCCCTCTCTCTAAAAAGAAGAAAAAGAAGAGAGAGTCTTGCAGGGAGGAGATTTTAGGGTCTGAAGACCATCTACCAGCTTCAGTGTGTCAGTGAAAATAAACTTTTTCTAAAAGGGAAGGAAGGAAGGGAGGGAGAGAAGGAGAGAGGGAGGGAGGGGAGAGGGAGGGTCAGCCTTTCACTAGAACCTTCTCAATCTGCCTCTGGCTGCCCACCCTGAGGTGAGTCCTGCACCCAGGGCCTGCTGCAGCCAGGGCTGATACAGCAGCTCAGCCACGAAGGGTCCTGCCCCACAGGAAAGGGGGCACCTCCCACACGCTCTTGTCTTTCTCAGGTGGGCCTTGTCCCAGCACTAAGACCTCCACGTCTGTCCTCAGGAGTCCCTGCGACACAGCAGTACCTCCTCCACAGGTGGCAAGGGTCCCTGCAGGTCACAGTCCCTGCAGGTCACAGTCCTGTGTGCCAGCCTATGAGCCAGGCCTGAGTCCTTACTCCTCTGACAGCTGACTGTAGGAATCTCCTGTGAGGCCATGGTGCTAGGATGTGGGCCCTAACCCTGAAAGACATGATCCCAAACACCAGCATCTTGAATGAATGTTGAAATCCCCAGAGATCAGCATTCCTGAAGCCTGAAACCACCTGAATGCCAACAACGGGAAAACAGTTCTGCAAAAACAATTTAAAAGAAATTTTCATTTTAAAAGGATCTATTTGAGATATATAAAAAAGTCATGCAACACTTCATAAGACTTTACACAATAAATTAGGCAATAATGTTTTTTGCTTTTTTTTGTGGGGGAGCGTTTTGGTACCAGGGATTGAACTCCGGGGCACTAAACCTATGAGACACACCCCTAGCCCTTTTATTAAATTTTGAGACAGGGCCTCACTAAGTTTCTTAGGACCTTGATAAATTGCTGAGGCTGGCTTTGAACTTGTGATCCTCCTGCCTCAGCCTACATGCATGTGCCCCCATGCCCAGTTAACACGTGCAGTTTTGCAAGCCTGTACCCTCAAAGATATTAACAACAGCCAGCTGGGCATAACAGTCATGAGCAGACCGAGTGTACTCATTAAGTAGGTCAAGGTGAGGTGTACAAGCACGTATTGCCATCGTTGGTGCCTGTATGCACCCACTTTGTAACTGGGGTCACTTGAAATGCCTCGATGGACAAGATGGATCAAAAACCATGATGGGTCACCACTGTACCTGCTAAGAGCCAAGATCTTCAGAATGTTCATCTTTCACAAGCACAGATGTAATAATAAGGATGGCTCCTACTTACTGAGGGAGTTTTGTGTCTCTCTGCACACGGCACAGCTTGTACACAGTCAGTCTTGTGAAAATGCATATTCATGGAGTCAACTTTGCAAAAAAAAAAAAAAAAACTGCATAAGAGTATTAGATTGAGGCCGAGAAAGCTAGGCAGTCAGCATAGGCAGAATGTTACAGGTCTAGAAGGAGGAAAGTAGCTGATGGTCATTTTTTCTGAGAGGGCCAAGAGTGTCCACTACCCTAAGGAAGCACAGGTGCGGATGGATCAGCTCCACATCCCCTTCCGAACAACGGTGGTCCACACCGTGACTTCCCCTCTGCTGATAAAGATGCTCATGGCCCAGCACCAAACACCAGATATGACCAGAATTTCACGCCCATACCCCTAGGCACGGGGGAGGGAAGGCAATGGTTAATCAAGGGAAGAGAATCTTTAAAAAGCCAGCCACATCCCCTCTTCGAGTTCTCAGCTCTGACACTCCCTTCTCCTGGCTCCTGGAGAAGTCTTTTCTTTCTATCCTTTCTTTTCTTTTTTGTTTGTTTTTAAAGAGAGAGAAAGAGAGAATCAATTTTGTTTAGTTTTTCATGTGACCTTCTTTGCTCTGGGACTTTATTTTGTATGTGGTGCTGAGGTATGAACTCACATCCTTGCACATGCTAGGCAAGTGCCATAACTGCTGAGCCACCGCTCCAGCCCTCTTTCTATCCTTTCTTAAATAAACTGTTTGCTCTGCTTTCCTCGGTGTCCCTCGATTTCATTCTTGAACTCCAAGAGGACACAAACCCAACATCCACAAAACCGCATCCGATGGGGGCTCATCCGGGATATGGATAAGATCGCCACCAAAGTAAGCTCTCTGTAAGGTGCAGCGTGATCTTTCTCTTTCCTTCTGGAGGACAATAAACTGAGCATATGTCAGCCACTTAAACGCGATGAGTGTGACCGCCAGTCTTAAGTCTTGGATGACAGGTTTCATGTCATTATAGTTCCTAATCCCCTGCCTTCGGGTCAGTCATGTTAGTTAGGCTCTGTAAGGATCGTTTCCAACTTCTCTATCCTGGCTTGGAGTGTGTCTGGCATTAGTAGACAGTTTTGCCCTCTGATCCTGGTTAACTTTGGATGTGAGGAGTTGAGTGAAGGAGTGAAGCAACTGAGGGATTCTGGCCAGGGCCACTCCCTGGTGGATCTCAAAGGCTTCTCCCTGGACCTCCTCTCCCAACAGCCCTTAGGGGTATCCTACAAGTGACCAGTTGATTGGACAGTGCTGAGCGAATGACCCAGAAATGCGCACTTCCGTATGAGCCAAACTCTTCTTCCAGTGCTCATTCCTCCTGAGCATCCCCTTCCCTTGATGATCAGACTCTAACTGTTGAGAAGGGGACATTTTGTATAGAATGGATCGTAAGGAAGGGCCTAAGTCCCCTCTGTTCACAAACGGGGCCTTTGCAAACTTGTAGTGAGATAACTGTGATTTTTCCTGAATAGATGAACTCTCTTTAAATACCAGGCACCTGACAGTCAGCTATCATGGCTGCTGATCCGACAGGCAGGCAGGACTGATCCCCGTTCACCTAGGCGTTGGGAATGTTGATCCTGATTTGCTCCAGTTTTCTTTCTGGGAGAAAGTTAACGCGTGGAACAGAGGAAGGCTTGAGACAACTGAAGGCGGCTCACTGGGGCGACTCTCCAGTGCTGCAAGGTCTCTTGTTCCGAGTCTGGCCCCAACGGCCCTCAGAAACCATCTGTTTCTCTTTGTTCCTGACTGACTTGGCCTGATGGTGGAGGGCACCCTCATCTGATGAATCTCAGATCCTGAGATGAAGTCTTGGTCTGATCTAAGATCTTTGGGAAAGAGGTGACCCATTAATTCCCAGAGCATGAGCCAAACGGTCTTTCCCTCTTCTGAAATGCTTCTACTCTGTCTGTCCCTGATGTCCACCTCTTAAACAGGGACCCCTTGTGAGAGATTGCCAAGGCAGAGCTCCCCTAGCTTTGACACCTTTTCTTCTGTAACCTCCTCATCTGGCAGGAAGAAATCAAAAAGTCTCTCTCAGAGTAAACCACCTCTCCTCTCTCCTAGTTCAGGAAGCCAAATTGTTTATCTCTCTCGTGCGGATCTCACCCACAGCACTAACAGACTTGCCTCCCACTTCAAATTGAGGAGCGCAATACAGGACCATGGGTCTATAAGTATGAGAACTCAAGGAAAGGGAAGCATGGAAGGCAAATTTTTAAAGGCACAACGAGTTGGCAAATATCCTCCCTTAGATTAATAGTCATTAAGATGTTACTATCACAGTTGACTGTAGACTGCTTTTCTGCTGTGGGGCATTATTAAGTTTTATAGTGGCCAAGGGAATACCAGTAATGCCACTAAGTCTGGAATCCCTTAGGTCTTTGGCATGTGGCAAACAAAGACTTTTGCATCCTCACTGGTAAGGCAGCAATAAATCCAGGAGGTATAGGGAATGGAGAGACAGGATTGCTGACTGTCAGAAGCCCCCTGGAAAAGGACGTCCCCATAAGATAAAAAGACGGTCTCTCTGGTGCAGGCAGATGCCTGAGCTCTGGTCTTTTTCTCTTACTCAGGTGGAATTTCATTCTCAGAAGTTATGCCAGGTCCCCACTAACCTGCATAACCCGCAAATGCCCAAGAAAACCTCCTCATTTTCTTGGCCACCAGAGAAAAAATATCATTTTGCAGATTAGTTTGTTTTGCAAAGGGGAAGGAGATGCCTGCTAGTTACCTGTCTGATAGCCAGAGATTCCAGCAGGAGAGATAGATGCAAAGGATCTGGAAAGGCCAGCTGCCCCAGGTTCCTAGCCTTTAGAGATGCTTAAGAGGCCTACATTCTCGTACTTTTGGAGATAATGTAACAGGGATTCAGCTTTAAGAAGCTGATAGGACAGACCCAAGAATATCAGGAGACACTAAATCCTGCAGAGTTTTCTCTTCTCTTCATTTGAACTCAAAGAAGGAAATTGGGAGATTCCATATAGGTTTTCTTTATTCTTAAAATACTTCCTGAGGATTTCACGAGCTTTCATTCTTTCAATGCTTGGGCTGACTCTAACTCTGATTCAAAAGTGCACTCCGTTCTGCTAAAGATGTTTGCACGCTCCTTTACTAGATAAATACGGCCGTTTCATGTTTTTGGGTTTTGAGCTCAATTTTACTGATGAATTTGCCTATCATTTTGTGCACCTACATGTATTTTTCAGTCTTGTTTTATCTAGCTAGAATTTTTAATTGTTTTTTTACTGCTGTCTTTATTCAAAAGGTCAATTTTCAAAGAAGGCTCTAGAACCTGTTTCCTATTCAGTTTTTGTGTGCACACCTGTCCTGTGTGTTTGTGTACATGTGTGTTATATGCTGTGCTCAACATGGTACCCAATGGCTTATAGGTGAGTGCTCACAAATTATATTTAAAAAGAGAAAATGGATCTAAATGACTTTCAGTTCACATGACTTAAACATTCAAGAGAAAGTTCGATCTAAATCATTTAAGCATAAGAGTAAAGTTGTGTTTACGATCACTAGCTCAGGGGGCTGGAGTGGTGGCTTGGTGGTTACGGCGCTTGCCCGGCATGCACAAGTACACGGGTTCAAACCCCAGCACCATGTACACAACTAAGTATCAGAGCAACGAAAGCCATGTGAAAAACTTAATAAAAATTGATTCTCTCTGTCTCTCACACACACACTGTCCTTCTCTCTTAAAAAAACAAAACAAAACAAAAAGATTACTAGCTCACATGTTTTTCTAGGTGGTCAGTCAACAGAATGATGGTTTCTATAAATGTTTAGAGAGTAACATTCATTGCTTCTAGGATTTTTCTTCAGCAGAAAAAGATGGCTTATATTTGTCTGGTATCCTGGTTTCATGGGTAACCTGAAGTTAACAATTAAAAATGAGTAAATTAGATTTAACATAAATGTGATTAATCTCCATAAATGTGTTTGTTAGAGGAGACATCTGATTAATTTGCAAAGTCTAAATGTTAAAACATCAACTGTTAACTAAATTCGAGTAATCTTGACTTCTTAGTTTCTTTCTTTCTTTTTTTTTTTAAGAGAGAGGGACAGTGAGAGAGACAAAGAAAGAGGGAAACAACTTTATTTAGTTTTTCACATGGCCTTAGTTGCTCCAACACTTAGTTGTGCTGGGGTTTGAACCTGGGTCCTCGTGCTTGCCAGGCAAGTGCCGAAACTGCTGAGCCACCGCTCCAGCCCCAAATTCTTATTTCTATAAGGTGATATATTTGGGTTTATTAAGTGCATTCTTATAAATTCTATAAGGTTACATACATTTAGGTTTATTAAATGTACTTTTATAGATTGGTAATTAAAAAATATAATTTAAGATTGCTTTTTTCTGGGTCTTCACCAAAAGCAATTTTAAGAGTTAAAATTCTAACAGGTGTAATTCTACATACAAAGAGTACAAAAGGTTTTAGCTGTGTATCAGTTAAAGTACTATAAATAGCATAAAATATTTGACCTTATTGGTAGAAGTAATTAGAAAGATTCAGAAATTTTATAAGGATTGTTTCAAAATGTAAGTTTAAGAAAGAGTCAGCAAATAGGAAAGAGATGTAAAAAGGGTATAGGTATGGAGATATAATTTGATATGGAAATTAGAATGAAAGAAATATTTCTGGATGAGAAAGTAAACAAGTTATAGTGTCCAAGCAAGCTGCAGAAGGTTTGTGGAGGGTACATTTCAAAACTCTGTGTGGGATTCAATTAAATATAATTAGCACAATTTCAGGTTATTTAAGGTTTCCCTTAAGTTCAAATATTAGTATAGTGTTATGAACCAGAATCTAATTCTATGTGTTACAGCAACAAGGGTTTCTTAAAACATTGATCTGTTCTTATCAAGATAGTTTCTGGTGTTAGGTTTTATTACTTAGGAAAACTAAATCTTAAAGGAATTATAGTTTGCACCTGTTTTAAAACCTATTATATGTTACTCCATAACATTAAAGGAGCAACTGTTTTTAGGTTATTACAATATAGCTGACACCATAATATATATAACTAGAAATACATTTAAGAACCAAATTTTATCTGATAAGTTTGTGGAATGAAAATTTATGTAGGGTTACCGAGAAGGCAACCAAAATGCTCTCTTTTAATAAATATATTATAAAAGGGCCATTCTTCCATTTATAAACCTGGCTAATATCCGTTTGGTTTAACTACATAAATGCTTCATTGTTATATAAATGAGATGGATTTCTACACCACAAGATGTCTACCTCTGATCATTAACACCGTTTCCTAAAGGTATACTTCAAAAGTTAAACCTCGGTCATCTAAGGACACATTCCAGTTTTCTTGTGCATTAGATACACTCAGGTCCTCTAGGTACACACGACTCTTTAAGTGTGAAGCTCAGGAAGCACGCTACCAGGCTGGTGTTTCCAAACCAAAGCTCTCTGCAGCAGTAGCCTCTTTCAGACTTAGAGAAGCAACAAATCTTTTGGGGATTTATTTCTCATTTAATATTTTGTAATTGGACAAAAATGAGCTTTCATCAATGTTACATATCATTTTGTGCTTCTCTTTGCGCTAGGATGGAAGTTTGAAGGTATCCTGGAAGGACGATGCAGGGTTGACGATGTGGAACGTAAAGGCAAGCTACTACTTTTTTCCCGGGGATAGAGTTAAGAACTCTCTTAGCTTTTGATTCATGTTAAAGACTTGGGATTATAAAAATTATGTTTCTTGGTTCATAACTATTATGCAAACTAAGTATCTTCTCCTCTTGCTTTTTATTTTGTATTTTTTCCTTGTCAAACCTTTTAACGGTTGTCTGAGTGATTTGCAGAAGTGTAACTTCCTATATAACCTGAGTTAATTTGAGGTAACGAGCCATCGCAGGTTGTAAGTCTGACTTCCAATACTAACACTGATCCCAACTTAATAAAAGGTGAAAGTAACTGTAAAATCATAGACATTAGCGCTGAAGTCTAGTCCTCCTACTACAGGACTGGTGAAACTGGCCTGCTGGACGTTTAATACCAAAACCAAGAGACCAAAGGTAAGGAAGTTCAAGGGTTAAGGAAAATAGTCAATATTTTGGCCCTTGCCCTGTTTGGTCAGCTAAAACTGACAATGGGACAATGGGACTTCTCTACAGGCTTGGCAACTCTGGGTAACATGACCTCCCGGTCAGGGGGATCAAGTGACCCTAGAGAACAGAAAGCCACCTGGTGTGCATGCCGCAGGAAAAGAAAGGTCATCGGGGAGGGAGATGTCCCCATATGTCTTCCGAGCGAAGCCACATGGGGTCAGTAAGACCCTGATCTATCCTGGTAGATGGCATAACTGGTAGAAGAGCCAAGAGGCTCTTCACAAGTTCCCCAAGAATGACCCTGGTAAATCTCAGCTGACTTTTAGTAATAGACAGGAACAAGGTCAATTCTGACCAACTTGGTCTTAAACACCTGGCAGGAGAGTATAACCAAAGCATGGCCACACATGGTCATTTAAAAAGGTGATTATATTAATTTTTTTTTAAAGAGAGAAGGACAGTGAGAGAGAGACAGACAGACAGAATCAAAATTTTTTAATTGAGTTTTTCACATGGCTTTCATCATTCCGACACTTAGTTGTGTATGTGGTGCTGGGGTTTGAACCCGTGTACTTGTGTTGCCAGGCAAGCACCGTAACCCCCAAGCTGCCACTCCAGCCCTAGTCCCTATATCTTAACTACAGCTCAAGGGGACACCTGTGACTTTATAACAATCGTATGCTGTGTGCCCTGCAACCGACCATGCAGCACATCTTAGGAGTCCAGAAGCTAAATGGGGAGTGGTGCTGAGTCCTCCAAGACCCTAAGGTAACTAAGGAAACTCTCATCTCCCCTGTGATGTCTAACTCTGTCATTTGTGCCCCCAGCTGCTGCTGCTGCTGAGTTTACAGCATTAGATACCTCCTTTTCTGTATACCCCTAGACTCTCAATCACAACTTATTTGTCTTTGAGGAGCCAAATAATGGATCTCAATTAACCTGGTTCCTTCCTCTCAGGCTCAATGTTGATTTCATTCTGACATTAATTTTGTTAATATCTTAGTTCAGCTGATTCATTTGAAGTTAAAATCTGTTGAACTCCTGATGGTGATGAAGAAGGAGACACCCATCAGGACTCCCGATGACCTCTACCAAGGACTCCTTATTTGACCAGAATATTCTTTTTTTTTCTTAAGAGAGAGGGACAGAGAGAGAGAGAGAGAGAGAAAGAGAGAGAGGAACAATTTGTATCCAGTTTTTCATGTGACCTTTGTTGCTCTGAGACTTCATAGTGCTGGGGTTTGAACTTGCGTACTCGCACATGCCGGGTAAGCGCTGTAACCTCCGAACCACCGCTCCAGCCCCTGACCCAAACATTCTTAAGGGAAAACCCAAAACTGCTTGCCCCACGATGCCCCTTTTTCAGCTGGAAGTACTCAGATCGGTCGTCACCTGAACACCTACAACAGTATGGGTTTTCCTAAAACAGAGAGGGGAATGAGGCAGAGAAAGCTAGGCAGTCAGTGTAGGCAGAATGATGTGGGTTGCTAACTGGACAAGTGGATTAAAAAACTTTGATACATATATACAATGGAATACTACTCAGCCATTAGAGAAGACGATATTATGGCTTTTGCAGCCAGATGGATGAATATGGAAAAAATTATGCTAAGTGAAGTATCGCAATCTCAGA
This sequence comes from Aplodontia rufa, assembly GCA_004027875.1. NCBI lineage: Eukaryota > Metazoa > Chordata > Mammalia > Rodentia > Aplodontiidae > Aplodontia > Aplodontia rufa. Next base: position 50,285 of record PVKS010007258.1, on the reverse strand, counting down.
AACTCAAGGGCCGAATGTTTTCTCTCATTTGTGGAAGCTAGAATACATCTGAAAACAGTATCTTAGATGGCTAAGCTAATAATAACCTCAAATTATTTGAATTTTTACACAAACTGGGGATGATTGCCTAGGATACCTGGAGGTGTAGGGTGGGGGACAGGGAGGGGGGAGGCATAGGTGTGGGACAGTGTGCGGGGAGGCTTAGGAAGTATATCTGGGAGACTGGAGGGTGGGAATATGGGGGAATCATCTCAGAAGGAGATCTCTGACCTCCATGAGATATCCATTTAACTCAGGGGTTCTTCTGGGGGAAACAGCAACATGGGGAACCCAAGCTGGACATCCATGACATGACTTCAGCCTTGGGTAACTATGTAAATATACATTTGTTCTTGATTGTTTGACAATGATTCCCCCTCAATTGTAACTCCATATTCATCTAATTAAAAAGAAAAAATAGAATGATGGGGTCAGTAAGGAGGAAAGCAGCTGATGGTCATTTTTCGAGAGGGCAAAGAGCGTCCACTGCCCTAAGTAAGCAGAGGTGCGGATCAGCTCCACATCCCCTCCTAACAATGGCGGTCCAGACTGTGACTTCCCCTCTGCTGATAAAGATGCTCATGACCTATAACCAAAGACCAGATCAGACCAGACTTTCACGCCCATACCCCTAGGCATGGGGGAGGGAAGGCGATGATTAATCAAGGGAAGAGAATCTTTAAAAAGCCAGCGCCTCTTTGAGTCCTCTGCTCCGAGATTCCGTCTCCTGGAGAAGTCTTTTGTTTCTCTCCTTTCTTAGATAACCTCTGTTTGCTCTGCCTGCCTTGGTGTCACTGGGTTTCATTCTTCTACTCCAAGAGGACACGAACCCAATATCCACAAAACTGGCATCACGATGATCTAGAGATTCTTGAGTTTCTGTGGTACTGGGATTTAACTCAGGGGTGCTCTATGACTAAGTTGTGTCCCCAACCCTTTTTATTTTTTTTATTCTGGGACAGGGTTTTGCTAAGTTGCTGAGGCTGACTTTCAACTTATGATCCTCCTGCCTCAGCCTCCTGAGTTTCTGGGATTATAGGTGTGCGCCAGAGCATCTACCTGCTTAAAATGAATTAGAACTCTCTAAAAGTCTATGTAATTTATTGTTCCAGTATTGGAAATGATGTGAAAATGAAATATATACCATAATGAAGTGTAAAAATAGTGTAGGCAATTTAAGATAGTCATGGAGAATCACAGAGAGAGAGAGAGGAAGGAAGAATTAGAAAATCTGACACTCGACAAGTATAGTGCAGGAGTGGCTATGGGCGGTGGAGTGGAGGTGGCACATTCGAGCTGGGTGACTTTTACAGTTATTAGCTATGGTCAACTGATTTCCTTGGGCAACATCTTACAGCCAGCCAGGGGCTCATCCTACCATATATGCTGTAAGCAACCTGCCAACAGCCAAATGCATTGATTCCGACCTGGAATTCGGCTTTCTACCCCTCTTAGATGGACTTTTTCTTTTTTAATGGAAACTGTGGTTTTCAGGATTTTGGCTTTTAAGATTTCCACATTTGAGATTTTTAATCACTTGGGTTGGTGATTTTTTCACTTTAGGGAGTCTTAATTCTCGGGCTCTCCACATATGGGATTATAGCGTGTGGGAACGTCTTTCCCAATTCGGATCAGCACCGTCGGAGGGGTAGGTACGGAGGCAGCAGAAGCCAGTGACACATGACCTGCTTGTGCTCTCTGGTTCTGCCCCATCCATTCCCAATCCCACGTAGCCATTGCCCCTGCATAATGCCTGGCTCACTTCTGGCCCCTTTGTCACCGTGGGTCTGATGACAGCCTACAGACCCTGGGAGCCAAGTGGCTCCATATCTGGTGCTCAGCCTGGAGTCGGTGGGGTCTAGCAGCACACTAGAAACTTTTTCAGAAGGGTGCAAACTCCCTGCTGCAGGGAATTCTAGGGGCTGCACTGGGACTCCTCCATTGGGGTTTCCCCAAGGTCCCACCCAGTCTTGCCCAGCACCCTGGAACTTTCTTGGCCACGAGGCTGGAGTAGGAGGGCAGCTTGCATGGCAGTACAGGCCTCTGCAGAGCTGCTCTGTCTCAAAACGGACAGCTCTCGGAATTCCCGCTAAATAGGTCAGCTGCCATTCACGAGTGCTACGGGCTGCTTCAAAATTCAGAGAACAGAAGAGGGGTGGGGTGAGAGACAACAGGAATTCCTTCTCTCCCAGTTTTGGAGGCAGATGTCTGAATTGCTCCCTCCAAGGCCCCTTTCTTGAACTTTGCTCCCCACCCCTCCCGTGGCTCCAGGCATTGGCTTGGGATCACATGGGCTGCTGCTCTGTTTCTCCTCTGTGTCTCTTATAAGGACACTTGTCATTGGATGTAGGACCTGCCTGGGTAATCCAAGAGAGTCTCCTCTCCTTAACTGAATCACACAAGGTCGTACCCTAGGGCCTGTGTGCTGGAACTGAGCACACCTTTTGGAGGCCATTTCCGGCCCACCACGTGGTGGAGATGCAGGATGCGGAAGCTCATCGACGGCCTCAGATCGCGGGCCTCAGATCACCAGCCTCAGATGGCTGGCCTCGGATTGCTGGCCTCTGGAGACCCATCCATCTCACAGGGCCTGCCTTCTGTTCTGGGCATGCATATGCATTTTACTAAGGCACCTTCAGTTCCTGCCATCTCCTGCTCCCTGGGTCACAGCAGCAGGGGCATGGATGCAGCAGGCCCCAGAGGCTCCTGCCTTGGCATTCCAGAGACACCGCCCAGGTTTATCTCATTGTCATCAGGTAGGCGTCAGCAGCCTGCCTCTCTGCTTTTTGCCACATAGTAGGCATCTTGCTGTGCAGGCCACACCCTTCAGGGGACAGGTGAGTCCCAAAGGACAGCCTGGCCTGGGTCCACAAAAGGCTGACTCCCTGGCTGTGGGGGACAGGGGGCAGCTCAGGAGTGAAATTCAAGCAGCAGAGACCCCCAGAAAACGGTGAGGGGTCTCTAGCCCAAGCCCACGCCCCAAACATCCCCATCTCTGGGTCTGCTCCGAGGGAACCTGACTGCCGCGGTCCCTGGGCACAGCAGCATGGTAGAGGTGCAGTGCGTGTGGTCCTGGGTGGGACCATGAAGGGGTTCTGCTGTCCCTGCCAGGTGAGGGCCAACCACCCAGGCTCTTGGACATAGGAAGAAGTGCGCTAAGCTTGAGACCATGCAACCCCTTCAAGTCCCCATCTTCCCGCAACACATTGTCGCATTTGGTTTTTTATAGCAATTATTACAACCCGAATTATTACAACCTGGAGCTACGTGATGTATTTATCTGTTTTCGACCTTCCTCCCCAACTGGGGTGTGAGCCAATGATGTCATCCAAAGTCTTCATAGCGGTACCCAAGCCTCCAGCACCGAGTTGGTGCTGACCCACCATGTGCTGAATGAGTGACAGCCCACACCAACGAGCTTCCTTCCCTGGAAGTGGGCTTTCTGTGGAGACCACCGGGGATGGTTTCTGGGGGTCACAGGTGAGACAGGCAGGTCGAGATGGGGGTCCCCTGGCCTGGGCCACCCCTTGCAGGCTGCTCTTCTTGTTAGGTCTGGCACGGATGTCACGGAAACGCAACGTTTTTAATAAAACCTCAGTCAATAAAGGCAAACGGTCTCGGTTGCCTCTTCTGCCCGCCCCCGCTGTTGATTTTAAAGCCAAGGGGTTGGGGTGCTGCCCAATCCCCGTGTAGTTCGGGGAGATATAAGCTAGAAGAGCTTGGCCCATTTTAGAGCCAAAAAACCCAAAACAAAACAAAACTCGCCAGGCCCTGGAAAGACTCCCCGGCCGCCGGAATCAAAGGTCCATTGAGAGCGAGGGAAGTCCTCGCGCTCGTCACTAATGAAAACCACACTCCGCGTCCCTCTGAGCTGTGCCAGGGCTGCAAACGGAAGGGCGCTGGGCCACCCTCCCGCCAGCCAGGGGCCCCGCTGTCTTAAAATCGGTTTATGATCATATTGGCCTCGTATTTTTCTAATTTCAGGCGTCGGTGACTTAGGACTGAGTTGTTTTCACGGAAAAAGAAATAGAACCTGTTTGAGGCTGGGAAAGACCACCATCCTGGCAAGATTCCCAGCCTGCACACAGCCAGCGAGCAAGAGCTGCCACAGGGGCCCGGGAGCCACCGCCGGGGAGGCCGCATGTGCAAGGGCACCCGCTGCACTGGGGGACAGACTGAGGGTCACCAGAGGGACACAGAGACAGTGATTTCTCCTTCAGCCTCATGCTTTGTGAAACCTTAGAAGCACCGCTCAGAAAGGCAGACTCCCCACTTTGAGAAGCAGGAAAGGACCAGGAACACTGCATCTTTTTATTCTTTTTGTGATGCTGGGGATGGAACCCAGGGCCTTTGCACACGCGAGGCCAACACTCTGCCACTGAGCTGCTCCCAGCCTCACCTGCATCCTCTCTCCCTCCCTCCCTCCCTCCCTTCCTCCATCCCTTCCTTCCTCCCTCCGTTCTTCCCTTCTTTCTTTCCTTTCTTGTTTTGGTTGTACTGGAGGGTCTATCACTGATCCACATCCCAGCCCTCTTTATTTGATTATTATTATTTTAAATTTTGAGACAGGGTCTTGCTAAGTGACTGAGGCTGACCTTGAACTTGGGATCCTCCTGCCTCAGCCTCCCGAGTCACCGGCATGCACCACCACACACGGTTTCTGCTTCTGTTTTTAAGAAAAGACATTTTCTCGTTCCTTCTTTTCCCACTTGATGACTGTCTTCATGACAAGATTGTGTCCTGGGGCATAAACCGAGGTGCATAGGAAATGTCACTTTCCCTTTCTCCTAAAGCTAAATTTATTCTTACTCTGAGTCTCCCATCCTTTAGCTGTTGGGAAATTCAAATGCAACCTTCTCAGCTCTTGTTCTGCATTGGTAAGGATTGGGCTGGAATTACGTCCTTGTTCTCAGTTTGCCCACCTGTAAAAGGGGATCAGTAAACTGAGTTGAAAATGGTGAAATATTTAGAATAGTGCCTACATGCATTTAGTATTAGCAATATTATTATTCCAAAGCTAAACAAAAGGCACCAATCCCAGCATGGGGGTATCAGGGAAGGCTCCCTGGAGGAGGTGACATTTGGTTGATGAAGGTCTTAAAATGATCTCGAATGCCTCTACTTGGTTATTGAGTTTAGGAGTTACATACACTACACTCCATATAAGTGTGCTCATTTTTAAAAGCTTGGAAAATGAAGAACAAGAAGATTAAAGTGATTTTATTCTATATGAGTTTTATCTTTAAACTAAATTAATTGGTATGCTTCATACAGTGTGATTCAGGCTAGAAAAATATTTATTCCTAAAATGTATTTATATAGCTACAATGAACACAGATCCAAATGTATGGGAAAAAGCCAAAATGTTTAATATTGGTTATCTTTGGAGGGGTGGGATTATCAGTAAATTTTTTGGGATTTATTTTGGAATTATCTATTTTCCTCTCATGATTATATGCTATTTAGTGTCATTTAAAATGTAATACACCCAGTGGCTCGGGAGACTGAGGCAGGAGGATATAAGTTCAAAGCCAGCCTCAGCCACTTAGCAAGGCCCTAAGCAACTTAGTGAGACCTTGTCTCAAAATAAAAAAAAAAATTAAAAAAGGGGCTGGAGATGTGGCTCAGTGGTTAAGCACCCCTGGGTTCAATCCCTGGTAACAAAAAAAAAAAATAAAAAAAAATAAAGTGATACTTCATGTTTTGTTTCATATGCAGAAGCTGGAGAGGAAAAAGGAAAAGAAAGGTGGGGGGGATCTCATGAAAATCAAAGGGGATCAGCAGAGGAAAGGGACTGAGGGGTGAGAGGCGAGGTGAGGGGAAATTGGCCAAATTATGCTGTTATATTGTGTATGTGTGCTTGTAGAAATATGTAACAATAAATCCCATCAGTGTGTACAACTAAAGGCACCAATAAAAAATGAGGGGAAAAGGGGTAACAGTGCTTGCCCAGCAAGCCCGAGTACACGGGTTCAAACCCCAGCACCCAAGTACACAACTAAGTGTTAGAGCAATGAAAGCCATGTGGAAAACTCAGTAAAAATTGATTCTCTCTCTCTCACTGTACTTCTCTTTTTAGAAAAAGGGGGGAGGGGAAGAAAACAGGAAAGCTGAAAAAATTTCTGAAATAACTTTAGGGTACACTTTTAAAAAGTAAAAAATGTTGGGCTGGAGCGGTAACTCAGCGGTTACAGTGTTTGCCTGGCATGTACGAGGACTCGGGTTCAAACCCCAGCACCACATACACAACGAAGTGTCAAGAAAAACATGACCCAGATAAAAAATAAATAAAGTTGATTCTGTCTTTCTTTCTCTCTCCTTCTATCCCTCTCTCTCTCTCTCTCTCTTAAAAAATAAAATAAAATGTTACCTTGAACTTGGGCATCTTAGGTGCAGAGTCTTGTAAACTTTGTCTCTTTAAGCCCTGGAGGAGAGTGGGTGGCTGGGCCAGATTGTGAGCCCTGGGCAGTCTAGGCTGAGGCTGCGTGTGGCCTTGGGTGTGGCAGGAGGTTGTCATAGGAAACCAAGGGAGGACATCAGGCTTTGCCAAAAACCAGTGGGCTGGGTGGTCAGGCAAAGGCTGACTGCATTATCAGAAATGATTATTAAAACCTTGTCCCACGATTCCCTTGAAAGCCACTAACCTGAGGGAGTGTGAGACAGTTAAACATGAGTTTGGGGGCAGGGGTCCTTTCTGTGCCTTTAAGGGCCAAGTGTCCATGAGATCACTGAGCTCCTCCCTCCGTTTCGCACTGGCTTCACGCTCCTGTGCCAGGATCATTGCAGTAGGCTGTGAGCAGGTCTCTGCCCCCATCCTGGGTGCACACTCCATGCTCCGCACTCCTCCCGCACACACTCCTTGGCTTGGCTCCCCAGTGCCCCATGACCTGGGCCTCCTTTCCCCTTCCCCAGAGTGCATCGCTCCTCCTTGCCCACAGTCCCCTCCAGCCAGGTCCCCCTTGGGTCCCCAGGGCCATCCTGCTGCTTCATTGCCTGGGGGACTTCTTGTCTCTTCCATCATGTCTGGGGAGGACGCTGTGTCCCATGCCACCTGTCCTCACCGTGCACACCTCCAGGGCACACAGCTGTGGCTTGCTCACCGTGTTCTTCCTGGTGCCTGGCACCTGGGCCAGGGTTTGGGGAATGAGTGAGTGAATTTTGGTCAAGGCCTGGAAGACACTGGCCCAAAGCAGAGTGGGGGTGTGTGGCCCAAGAGCTGCCTCTGTTAGGACACCAGAGAGCTCTCCCTGTTTCAGCTATTAAGGTGGCACTGAGGGAGGTGGCTCCAGAAAGCTGCCCCATCCCTCCACACACCGGTTCCCTCAGGCCAGGCTGGGGAGGGCTCTCCGCGGTGGAGAGAAAACATACACCGTGGCTCTGAGCCTCAAAGCTACAAATAGGAAGCTGGGGGCTCCCCAGGACCCCGGCGCTGGACCACACAGGTGCGGCTGCGGAGGTCGAGATGTGGGCTGCGCAGGGAAGGGCTGCTGGACTCCCGCCAGGCCCTCACCCCTCCACCCCTTCCAACAGCTCCTTTCCTTTACGACCCCCAAATGAACCAGCCGGGGAGGCCAATCCCCACTCCTGGCTGAGCTGGTGGCGGAGCTGGGCTGGGTCCACTCTCTGCCCCCACGCTGCGCTGTCTCCTCCCTCTGCCCCCCCTTGGGTCCGTGCCATTATCTCTGGCCTGTGAAACCCTGCTGGGACCTCCATTTCTCAGACTAAGAGCCAGAGCCATCCCCACGGCTGGAGCCCAGCAGCTAAAGGGCTGGCACCCGTGTGGGGGCCACTTGCAGCCTCGGAAGGTGCCAGGCACAGGCCAGCACAGCCCAGGAGGGCACCCGGCTGGTACCTCTCAGTTTCTCACCAGGTCAACACAGCCTGCCCGAATCAGGGACCCTTGTGACCTCTTGGATGGCATCCTGGGGTCCCAAGGGATTCAGGGTGTGGAAGACGTGGCCTCTTCGCCCTGGACTGGCTGCAGGTGGCTCAGAGGAGGTGCACCAGGCTCCAGGGGACAGGGGCAGCCAGACTTCTGAAGTCAACCCTTCCCTTAGCCAGGTTAACCCCTGTCTGAGGCGGGGCTCTGGGTTCGGGGTCCGTGCCTGCTGCTCAGCTGGCAAGGGAGGGGCGCGTTGGATATGCGAGTGGAGAGGGCGACTGGGGGCCTCCTCTAATCCCAATGTTTCCCGGACCCTTCAGGGACAAAACTCCAAGCCAGGGGGTTCCTTCCGCTCCCGCGCCCGAATTCTGTCGCCCTTCTCCGAGGAGGGCGGCCGCGGGCTCCACCTGCTGCCCCCTGCAGGCCGCCGCGGCCACTGCAGCGCTTCCTCCCACAGGGACCGCCGGCTGCAGCCGGGCCGCAGGTGATGGGGCGCTGGAGTCCACAGCTCCTCTCCATCAGTCACAGGGACCCCCAAACACCACAGCGGCGGCGGCCACGCTGCTTCGGCTGCTGGCGCACGTGGAGAAGGCTGTGCCAGTGCCCTGCTGGCCCCTGGGGCAGAGGCGCGGCGAGGGGGCGTGGTCAGGGGTTTGGGCTGGGGAAATGGGACCTTCCTGTCGCGGCCGGGTTTCAGGCAGACCAACCCAGACGAACAGGGCAAAGTTTGGGGATTAGTTTTTAAGTGGGCATCATTCAAACACAAGGTCTGTTTTGTGACAGTTCCCCTCTATGCGACCCAGCTGGCGGGACACAGGGCTGGTGTTGGGCCCTGGGGAGATCAGGCCTCCTTGCTGGCGGGGCAGGAAGGGGTTTGGAGCCAGGTCCCTACACCATTACACCTGCTGCACCGACAAGTCCAGCAAGGCGTGAACCCTCGGCACCTGCTCAGAGCGCCTCAGTCCTCTCCTGCACAAAAGTGGGGTGCAGGAGAAGCTGGCTGCTCTGCCATCCTGCTTGATGTCAACTGGCCACAAATCCCAAAGGGGACTGTCCCCAAGGTGCCAGGTGCCCCCTCCCCAAATCTGCATCAGGGGAACAAGCAGTAAGTAGCTTTCTATGAGATGGACACAGGCCACTGAGGGAGGAGGGGGAGCTGGTGGCACCTTGAAGGCCTGTCAGAGGTTCTTCTGTGGTCCTGGCCACGCCAGGAGGGCTGGCAGCTGTCCTGGGGCCACAGCAGGTCTCTGGCCATTCCTGATGGAGCTGGATGGAAGGAGGAACAGGCCCCAGGTGTCTCTGGAGCAGCAGCCTCAACCCGCTTCCTCTTGCCCAGGTAAGAGGGCCCCCACTTGCCACCCCACCAATGTACACAGCCCTAGAAGCCTGGCACCGGATCCTTCAACATGTGTTATATTATTGTAACAAATCACAATTCCATTTTACAGTTAAATAGTACAGAAGACGGACAGTTTGCTGTACGAGCGAGTTGTGCGTGATAAACACACACACCTAGCAAACATAGTGCAAAGCAGCTCCGGGCGGGCAGAAGGTGAGGCCTCGGTGTGACAATGTGTCACAAAGGATCTGCACCGCACCCACGCGCTGGCCAGCCGACCCCTTCCTCTCCTTGTGCTTTCTAGTCAGGGAGTTTGCTCAGCACAACTTCACAGCAGCCTTGCGAAGGACCCATTCTCGCCAGCCCAGGCTGTCCGCACCCACTGTGGGCCCGCAGCAGACTCCGCTTGCCTGCCATCATTGCTCGTCTGGGGTAGGGGTGGAGGTCAATTTATTTCCTGTCCTAGCCCCAACTGGGGCTTGGGTATCAGGAAGGGATAGTCACCTGGGGTGGGGCTACAAAGTGCTGGGCACTGGGAACCCAAAGGTGCCTCCCCCGCTGACCTGGGCCAGTTTATGATCCCAGAATGGGAGTGAAGCAGGTACAAGGGGCAGTGGATTTATAGCTGCTTCCTGAGAAGGGGCGGAGAGACCCCTCTCCCTAGGTGTAGGGAGTTGGTAGGACACCCCCAGCCACTATTTCAAAGAGAAGGAGAATATCTGCTTTTGTTTTTCCAGTGAGGGCAGGACAAGAGAAACTGCAGCAGGAGGGATCTGAGTAGGATCATCAGAAGGATTTCCTAAACTGCCCAAGTGTGTACCTGGCTGCAGTTACAGTTGGAGGTGGCATAGCAGGCCAAGTGCTATGATAAAGACCATCACTAAGGAGCACTGTAGGAGAGATTTTCACATCCACCGAGGATGAGCTGAAACGGTTGAGAAACCACATGCTCACTAGCCCTTGCAAGAGTTTTCTTTAGTCCTTTCTAGAACTAAAGAACTCAGATGTGTGGACCCTGAGCCCCTGGGCAAGGACTGCTTTCCTGTCTACAGATTTCAGGAATGATGCTTGCCTCTGAGTGCAGGGTGGCAGAGCCAAAGCTGGAGAGCCCTCCACCACTCTCCGCCATGACAGCCAGTGGAGTCCACCTCCTATGTCCCCCACCTCCTCAGTGACACATGTCCAGGAGCACAGCCAGACACTCCAGCTTTTCCTGGCCCCTTGCAGGGACCCCTTTGAGGAGGTGTTGCTCTCGGATGGGGACATCTGCAGGTGGTGGGCCCCCAGTGACCCCACCTGGAAGGTGGCAGGTGGTGGTTCCAGGCCACAGCGCTGGTCTGTCGGAAAATGTTTGGCTAAAGCTTTTCTAGAATCAGGTTTAAAAACTGGCTTCTCTTCGCCTGTTGGCTTCTGAGGCTAGGGAAGGGTGTGGCTGGGCCATCCTGGGAGGGAGCTGACCCTATCACCCCTCAGTGCTTGCTGTTGGGATCTGTGGGCCCCGAGTTCTCTCCAAAAATGGAACTAGGAAACCAGCCACTGAGAAGCGGGTGCCTAGGTCTGTTAAAGTGCTGGGGGGCGGGGCCCAGTCGGGGTGCTTCCCTGTTTAGGGGACATGCCATAGAGCCTCCACTCCCTGGGACCCAGGGGCAGCTGGCACGGGGTCAGGGGGTTTCTCCGCTGGTAGGAATGTGGGGAAACAGGGCTGGGGGGACTGGCTTGGCTGCGTCCCGTGGCCCCTCCGCAGCGAGGTCCTGCCCATCTGTCTACAGTGAGGGGCTCTCCAGTTCTGACTGGACCTGTGGGCCGGCCGCGGGGTGCAGGGTGTCTGGAGGCAGGGGTGGGGCGCCTTCCTAGGGCCGGGCTCAGCCTGCGGGTGGAGGCCCCTCTGCTCTGGAGTCCGCCTCTATGCGGAGGCAGCCTGGGCACAGCAGGGGGCGGAGGCCGGCCTCTGCGGAGGCAGCCTGGGCACAGCGGTCCAGGGCCGGGTCCCGGGGTCCTGGCGTAGGCCGCCCTCAGTAGGGCCGCCACACGGCCTCGTCCATGCGGCCCGGCGTGCTGAGGGCGGTGGGCGAGTTGCTGTGGCTGCCGTCGGCCTCCACGCCGTCGCCCTGGCCGAGGCCGGGGTTCAGGAGGCTGCCGGCCGCGCCGCCGGGGCAGGAGGCCAGCATGCGCGGGGGCGAGCGCTCGCCCGCCACCATGGAGAACTGGTAGGAGCCCGAGGCGCCGCCGTAGTAGAGGTGGTAGGGCGCGGGGTTGGCCTGGAAGGCGCCGCCCTGCGCCTGCGGCGCCCCGGGGTAGGGCGGCGGGAGGTAGGAGTGGTGGAAGCGGCCGGCGCCGGGCACGCCCGCCACGCTCAGGCCGCCCAGGCTGCTGCCCGACGGCGCGGCGCTGTAGGGGAAGGCGGCCGACACGGCCCCCGGGTAGTGCATCCTGGGGTCGGGGAAGCGGCTCTCCGAGAGCGGCGGCAGCGCCGAGAAGGAGCGGTCGAACTGGCGCGGGTCGGAGAAGGGGTTCAGCTCCGAGGTGCCTGCAACGGGAGGGGGCGTCAGCGCCTGGCCGGCCGGCGACCCGCCAAGACCCACTTGGGGACCAGGCTCCGGGCTGCTGCAGTCGCCTGAGGCGCACAGGAGCCTGGGCAGCAGCAGGGGACAGGGCCCCGCTTGCCCTCTGCAGTGGCGGGTGACAACTGAGGACAGGGCTCAGGAGAGCTGAGCATCCTCCTGATGCTGCGGTGGCCCTGGCCCTGCCGCGGGTGTGTGCAAGACTGGGTGCCCACGGCCCCCTGTGCTCTCCTACCCAGATAAGGGTCCTGGCCACTCCCGGGGTGGAGCCTGGCCCCTGGCCTCCGCCTGCCCTCCCGCCCCCCTCCTGCCTGTCTCCTGCGGCCTCTAGAGCAAATCAAAGGCCAGTTGGAGGCCTTGGGTCCAGGCCCCCAGCAGTCCGGCTCCTCAGTGGGCTACAGGACAAGGTGTCCCAGCTTGAGACTGCCGAACCTCAGCTTTCAGAGGGGCTTTGGGACGGAATCTAACCCAATGGTGGGAAAATGGGGGCACAAAGAGGGCGAGGCACAAGGGTCACACAGTACCCTGGGGCTTCTGGTGCTGAGCTCCAACAGATACCTGGTAGGCGGCCACCCCACAAGCATGGCATCAGAGTTGAGACCAACAGGGTGGCCTCCAAACCTGGACGGAACCCTGGTTCTGACTTGTATTAGCTGCGTGTCCTTAAGCTGTGTCTGAACCACTTTTATGGGGACCACAGTGGTTTGTCAGGTTTCAGGTAGTTGACAGTCCTCAAACGGGAGCTGGGCACCGAATAGGTCCTACGAGGCTCTGTGCTGCTGCCATCGCTGTGACGCCTTTTGTTCTGGGCACCCAGAAGAACTGGCCTTTGAGGGCCCCTCAGCAGGGCCTGACCCAGACCCCTCTGGTACTCCTGCAGCAGTGGGAGGCAGAGGGGCCGCAGTGGTCCAGATGCCAAGACCACTTGCCCCCAGGCCCTCTGTCTCACCCACCAAAGCCAAGAGCCAGGGGAGGACCCCGGAGACCAGCTCTGTCCCCGGGCCCAGCAGGGCTGGTGCTAGCTCTGGGTCATCACTGCTGACCAGGACGGAGGCTGACTGGGGATGCAACACTCAGGCCTCCTGCCTCCTCGGATGAGGCTTGTGCCTTGGGGACTTTGGGCTCTGCTCAAGGCAGCTGGGTGCCCTGGCTGTGGCTCACAAGGGGGTGATGCTCGTGGCTCCAGGTGGAAATGGGAGCAGGGGTCTGGGCAGCTGGAGCTTCTGGAGCCTTCTCTAGTGCTCACTGGCTGGTCAGTCTGCCTTGGACTGACTAGGGTCAGAGATGCCTGGTGGCAGTTTGCACCTAGGACCCCAGAGGAGCAGGCATCCAAGCCAGACAGCAGGCATCCCAGCCTCAAGGGGGTAGGAACCCAAACAGGACCTGTAAGGGACAGCAGGCCTGGGGCTCTGGAACATGAGACCCTGCAGTGAAGGACCTGGGCCATGCTCGGGGTGACGCGCTGGGTCTGCCTGGACCTGCCACTGTCCCCCCCTCGCCTCCCTCCTCGAAGTGGGGAAGTAGCTGCCCCAGGGCTGCCTCGGACCCCCCAACCCCGAGCTCCCTCGAGTCTTCCATGCCACCCCCAGCCTCACAGCCCCGGAACCGAGCTGGCCGGCACTGTCGAGCAGCCAATCCCAACAGTGGGAGGAAATGTTTATTTTCTTCTCCAAATTGCCCCAGCTGCTGTGTGGCGCCTGAATGGGCCCTTTGAGCCGTTGAGAAGCCCCCATTGTGGGCGGCTGCAGCCAGGGGACGAAGGGCTCAGCACTGCTCACCAGCAGCTAAGGCCGGGGTTCAAAGCTTTTAACAGGCACGGCGGGAAGTGATGGGGTCCTGAGGGCATCCCCAGGATGGAGCCTGAAGGGAGAGGCTGGTCCCACCAGGAGGGGGGCCGGGAGTGGGGGTCCTCATGCCTGGGCTGCCAGCGCTTCTCCACGGCAGGGAACTCCTTCTTCCCACTTTACAGATGAGAAAATGGAGGCTCAGAGAGGTTAAGTGACTTGCTTAAGATCACAGAGCCAATGAGGCAAAGGCGAACTCCCAGCCGGGGCCACCTGACTGCAAGTTCCTGCCCCTCCACTGGCCTTAGGTCCCTTTCTCCCACCCCAACAGGGACAAGCCAGAGGAGGGGGACTTCCTGTGGCCCAGGGTTGGACCACTTCCTAGGGCCCAATGAGGACCAGGGGCCCTATTTCAGGATGCGGCAGGAGAAGGATGGGGGTCGCTCACTTGCTGGCACAGCTGGGTGATCTCCCCTCTTCCTACCCTGAGCAGAGGCTGCCTGCTGCTGGGCCAGGCCAGAGCCTTGGGGGCTGAGTGGGGGATGGGCAGGCCTGCTTAGGGATCCCACGGGCACTGATCGATCCCCAGACCATGCCCACCCACTGTGGCAGGGCAGATGCTGGGCCCCTACACTGTTAGGCCAGGCTCTGCCCATGGCAGGGAAAGGTCTGGGGTGCTGGGGCTGCTGTGACGTGGGAGGTGCTGGCTCATGGGGGACAGGAGCAGGGATAGCTACTGGGTAGTTGTGGCCATGAGTGCTGGGTACCTCACAGCACCTCTTGAGGCCAGACCCCCTCCTTAGAGCCCCTTAGGGCTCAGGGGCTGAGTGTCTCAAACTTGGAAGACCTTGGGCAGAGAAAGGCTGCACGCTGGGTGGGCTGGATGGAGCCCAGGTGGGAAGGGACGCACCTTGTCTTCACACCGGGGGCGCCTGCAGCCCCCTTAGCAGGCCTGTGGCTCCTGCTCAGCTCAGCACGTGGAGGGGGTGGGACAGGCCGGAGCCCGTCTGCAGCCCTTCCTGCTCTAGGCCCTCCCTGGGGCCTTCTGCAGACACTGCTAGGGACAGACACCATGGAGACTAGACCTGTCACTGATGGGTCATGTGACCAAGGATTGCCCTTAACCTCTTCAGCCTCAGTTCCCTCATCTGCTACATGGGTTCTCAGCAGATTCTGGTGAACTGAGAGGTCGAGCAGAGCGGGCCAGCAGCCAGCCCTGCAGCTGAGCGCCCTGCCCTGCCCAAGCCTGGCCAAGTGCCAGGCTGCATCAGCCTCTGTCCCCTGACGCACTGGCTGAGCACTGGAGGACAGGCAGGTGCTATGTCCCGCTACCGGCCGAGCACCTTTGAGACGAAAGGGCTGAGGCCAGGGGAGGGGTGTTGTGCAACCCGTGGGGACATGTCTGCTGTGGCCTTGGACACACATTCCGGCTTTAACCCTGGCCCTGTCGTAGCCCTGTTTCCTGGCTGCGTCTGCTCACGCTGGTCCCTGGGGCCAGCACCACACGGAAGTGGGGACAGGTTTGCTGAGTGAATGGTGCAGGCCCAGTGCCCCTGCAAGCATCCACAGGGACAGGCCACACCCACCACCGCCTCTGCACAAGTGCTCCAAAGGGACCTCAGTCTGGGGTTCGCAGACCACACCCTGATTCCTACCTTGGATTGGGGTCTGGGCCTGGCTGCTGAAGTGGCTCGTGGTGCTGAGTGAGCCGCGGGGGCTGGGTGTGCTCGGCGCCACCCGCATGCGCAGCCGCTCCAGGTCCCCGAAACGGTCAGGGAACGCCTTCGTCTGGTCTTCTATCTTCTGCCGGTGCCCTGCGGAGCACCAGAAAAGCCGACTCTCAGGGAACATAGAAAAGCCTCACTCTGCCGGGAAGTTCTCCCGAGTTCTAACCTTAGGTCTCTGCCGGGAGAACCCTGAGGCCACCATCAGCCTCCTCGAAGGCTTCAGAGGACATTCTGAACAAAGAACGGTGGTTACATGCCACCCACGGCTGCCGTGACTCCATCCCTAACTGCACAGGTAGGGTGGTCACCCTGAGCTGGAAGAGGGGCCTACGCAGGGTGAGGGGCTGCACTTCCATCCTGGCTGGAAGCCGGGGTCAGGCGGCCAGCACACCTGGCTTGGGTGTGACACTGACTGCGGGCAGTCCCCACCACCCTCTGCCATGGGCCACACAGGGGGAACCCCAGCCTCACCTCCCAGGCCAGGGGTGCTGGCAGGGTCAAAGTGGTCATGGCCCTGCTCTCCCACAGCCGCTGAAGGCCAGAAGAGCGTGTTGTGGATGACATCAAGCAGGGACCTCCCCGTCACACACGCTTTCCATCACCCGCGTCACATTTCACAAGCAAGGAATCAGGTTTGCACAAATCAAAGCGCTGCGGGGGAGGATTCCTGACCCACCCCAGAAGCCCTTGCTGTCAAGGGTTTTCCACCCAGTTTTGTTTGTTGTTTAGTTTTACATGCATGGAAAAGAGGAAGACTCCCGTGGAACCTTCTAGAATGGTGTCGGCCTATACACATCAATCTGTCACTTTCTGTTTGAGTGGCACACCTTAGAGGGCAAGCTCAGTTTCCTTATCCATGAAAACGAGGAGTAACCAGCCTCACAGAAATGCCAGAGCTCCCCAGGGCCAGCCCTGGCACAGCTGGACTCAGGTGCATGAGGACCACTGTCCAATGGCTGTCCCATGCTTGTGTCACCTCCGCTGGAGCTGCAGGTCACCTCCTTGATGGACACCGTGCTTCTTCCCAAGTTTCCTCTCTTGCTCCCTAACGTGTCTGGGGAATGCACTGAGCACACTCCAGGCTCTCGATTGGCTCAGTCCCCAGCCACCAGCCTACTCTGCCTCTGCTTCCTCCATAGTAGGAAGCCAGGCCCTCTCTTACAAACCACAGAACTATGGATCAGAGAGCATGGTGGCTTGCAGAGGACACAGCAAGAAGGTAGAGGGATTTGCTAGACCTCAGCCTCTTTAGAAGAGTGTGGGGAAGGGGATAAGGAGGAAGTTTGCTGGAGTCCTGGGGTTGGAGTGACGTGGAAGTTTTTAGACTGAGAGAAGAGAGAAGCAGGTGGGAGGTAAAACACTCCGGGGCTGGAAAAGTTCTTCCTGGAGGACCACAAGTGTGAAATGAGGGACAGAACGGGAGCCTCAGAAGAGGCCTGATGTCTGATTCTCAAGATAGGGACACAAAGGATTCTGGTCCCTGAAGACCCCTCAGCTCCCTAGACATCCCCTCCCTAAGTTCAACAAGCATCTGCGAGGCCTCAGCAATGCCTTAGGGAGTCCTGAGAGCCATGGAGGCTCAGCAGGACACTGAGAACCAGGAAACCCCTCATTCTCTGAGAAGGCCCCCATCCCAGAAGCTGATGGGACACCTGGTGGCAGGAATGTGACCACTTGGCCTCTGGCCAGACACTCCCACCACCTGCCAGCTCCGCCCAGACTCTTGGCAATGAAGGCTGTGAGCCCAGATGCCTGGGTCCTGGTGCTGGGCGAGCCACAGAAATGAGGCAAGAGGGGTGGGTGGGGAGTGGGGCAGTGCAGAGGGAGCTGCCGTGGAAGGCACCTGATGGAGTGGCCACTGTTGCCATAGTGCCCCTGACTTGGCTCCAGTAAATGCCACTGCCTGGCTGCTGAGGCCACTGGAAATGGCAGGGAGACATGGTCGAGCTGGGGGACAAATGAATTTAGAGTCATCTCAACAGGCAGGAAGCCTGCCGGATGGATGTGGAGACCGCAGACTGACCTGACAGCAGCTTGGGTGAGAAGGAGCTGGGTGTCTTAGTCAACCACAAGCTTGAAGTGAGCCAATGGGGCTACACAAAAGCTGGTGCAAAACCTCAGGCCTTGTCATTATCGTCACTGGTGAATAAAGTCCCTTCTTTCTGAGTCACACCATGTACAAAGAGTGTTTACAGCTACCCCTGTGGCTAGTGGAAGGAGGGCAGGGTTCACAGCCAGCCTGGGTTCCCGGCCAGGCCCTGCCACCTGCAGCCTGGAGGTGTTACTCAAGTCACATTACCACCCGAAGCTGCAGGATCCCCACCAGGCTGCCCTGGGATTGATGCGCAGGCCTAAAGGCGTGTGGACACTTCCCACCCACACGGGTCACTCCTACCCCCGCTGGTGCACCAAGCGGGCAGGATTAGAGACCAGGAGGGCAGGATTAGAGACCAGGAGGCTGAGGCCAGGATGGTGACCTTGCATCTGGAACACAGAGCAGGGACAGCAGGAGCTGCACCTGGCGCCCCGACTGTCCAGCACCCCTCCTCTGACACCTTCCTTTATACTCTCGGTTTTTCAAATGGGGCTGGTCCCGGCTGGGAGCCCGTGATCTGGCCACAAACAGGGCTCCTCCACCAGCTATTTCAGCCTCAAGGAGGACAGGAGTTGCCACAGCCTTTGGGAACCGCTTCCTGGTGGCTGTGGAGCACTAACTAGAGTCCCTGCTGGGGAGGGACAAAGGGGAGCCCAGGCAGCCCCACGTGGCCAGGGCGCCAGAGAGTCTCGGAGCCATGGGGCTGGGGCCTTCACATGGGAGCCGAGAGAGAACGGAAGTGCCCGTGGCCGAGGCCGAGGAAAGGCCTCTTTCATTCTGTTTCCCACATTTGAGAGCTGGGCGGGGGCTGGCCCAGCTTGCTGGGGGTCACCTGGGACCCCGCCCTTCTGTCTCAGTGCCTCAGTTTTCCCTCTGCACAGGCTGCTCACCAAGATCCCTCCCTCTGAAAGTCCCTGGCTTAAGATGGGCGCAGCAGCCTCTGGTCAGACTGTCCATAGTCACCCACAAAGGAAAGAAGGGAAGGCTGCCTCCCAGGGCCCACCCTCCCCCCCTCCCCCCCTCCCCCTCCCCCTCCCCCTGGCTGCCGCTGTGACCAGTCTCTCGAATGTTCTCCGCCCCCTACTCCAGAGCCTCAGCTCAGAACAACCTCTACCAGGAGTGCTCTCTTGTCCATGGGGGCCAGACCCAAGAGTCCCTCCTCCAGGAAGCCCCCTTTCTCCCTCCACTGAGCGCCCATGACAGCTTAAATGTGGTAGTGAGAGCCACCTTCATGAGCGCCTCCCCCGCAGCACAACGTGAGCAGCTCATGTGTGATGAGCCATGCCCTGGGGAGGTGGTCAGGGGACCCCACTATGACCCTGGGTGAATCACCCAGGCTGCACTGCCCCTGTTTACAAATGAGAAACTGAGGCCCTGGAGCCTCCCTCTCAGTAAAGGGGGCTCTTATTTTAAAACTCAGGGGCTTGATAAGGGTCAGGCCACGCACCAGCTGCTTTCTGCAGGATGGGCCAGGGCAGAAGGTTGGAGGGTGTGTCTCTCAGTGGACTCTGCAGGGCTATGCATGCACCGAAGCCCGAACTGGGAGTCCAGGCCTCCAGTCCCACCTGCTCCAGCCCACCAAGTCTCTCTCCTGGGGCCTCGGTTCCACACGTGCGGAGTCCAATCCCAGAGGCTGTGGATGAGCCGAGTCCAGACCACACCTTTTTAAAAGCAGAGTGCCCGGGGGCAGAAGGGGCACGCGGGGGAGGGGGGGGGAGATGGGGCACGCCTGGGAAAAGCCCTCCTGACCCAGGGCCTGGCTTGCTGCTGTCAGTCCCCAGCAGCTGGGCTCCATCATGACAGCATCCCCAGCATGGCCTCAAGTAGGGCCAGGTGCCTCCCAAGGGCCCTGGGGCCCCAGGTCCATGCTGGGCAGGGCCCAGGGAGGCCTCTGGGTCCCAGTTCTGACATGGTCCCTGGCTCCTGGGCAAACAGCTCCTTTTGGATGCAGCTAGACAGTGGGGGTAGCCGACCTCATAGGTGTGTGATGAGGGTCAAGTTGGTGGCGGAGGGGCGGTGACTGGAACCCTGCAGCCTGGGTGATTCACCCAGGGTCATAGTTGGGTCCCCCTGACCACCTCCCCAGGGCATGGCTCATCACCACCAGTCAGGCCAGCATGGGGGTCCCACTCCCTGCCAGGTGTCTGGTATTTCTAGTGGAACCAAAAGTCCATCAAAGCCAACCCCCTGCCTCCACGTAGCCCAGCATAAACCCTGTGCCGGAGCGCACACAACCCAGTGGGTTGTCACCTTGAGTCAGGCACAGGCCAGCTGCGTGACACATAATACCTCCACAGTCACACCCCATCTTATGGACAGGAAAGTGGAGGCACACAGTTAAGGCCACAGGGTGACATAAGCCTGGAACTATCAGCAAGTTCCACGGAGCTGGGCTGGAACAGAGGTCTTCGTTTCCCAAAACCTCCAAAAGAGGAGAGTAGGGTCACTTGGTCATGCTCTCTGGCTGGCAAGATGCCAGCACAATGTCCGGCCTGAACTAGGTGGGAGGGGAGCAGGCAGCAGGGAGCAGAGCTCAGCAGGGACCAGGGGACAGTGGCAGCGCCGTCTGCTGGGAGATGGGCAAGCCCCAGTGGCCAGGCCCTTTGCCCACCCGAAGCTACTCGGCAGCCTCGGTGGCTGCGACCCAGACACAGCAGCCACTGTCTGCCTGGCCGCGGGCGGGAGGCCTGTCAGGAGATTTACACCGGGTGCGGGGCCCAGGGTGGTCCGCTGTGAATTGGCCCCCTGTGAGCAGATGAAAGCGGGCGGTGGCTGGGCAGGGAGACCGGCTGGCGGGGAGCCAGCAGGCGGAGGGGGGCTCCCAGGGCTGCAACTGGGGTTTCCAGCGGCCTGGGCTTGATTAGGGGAACCCGGGAGGTCTGAGGTTAACCCCTTCCCTCCTGCTGGCCCGGCTCCCCGGCTCCCCTGGGCCTATCCCTAGCTCCAGGATGCTCCTGGGCTTTGGTGGTCTTGGGTTCTGAGGGCCAGGGGCACTGGCTTCTCCCCAACCCAGGCATCCCTCCCCCTGGTCGTGACACCCCAAGTCCAGGAAGAAACTGTGGCACATTAGCTTTTCCACAGCCTGGCTGCAGACTTGGGGTCACTATTTTTCCCTGTGGCAGTTCCCCAAAAGCCACACAGCCCTTTGCACCTTCCTTCAGGCCTGTGGAATCCCACCTCTTGAGGACCCCCGGCACACTCCGGCCCTTCTCCTGGCTTTGCTCCACCGAGACCTCTCACTGCCTGGAGCTGAACTGTCTACACCTACAAGGTCTACACCAGAGCCCGGCAAGACAGAGCAAAGACCCCCACCCCACAGGGCGTGCAAAACAGCAGGAGCCATGGCAAAGGACGGGTGAACTAAATGGCTCGCGGGAACCGTGAAGGGCAGGATACGGGGAAAAGGTGAGGGTGGCTGTGTGTGTGGAACGTGCAGCAGGGCACTTGCTGAGGAAGCTGAACGAAGCCCTGCATCACCCTGGAGTGCCCAGGCAAGGAGGGCAGGAGTGCCAAGGCCCTGAAGCCCGAGTGTGCCAGGCAGGAGGCCAGGGTGGCCAGAGGTGGGTGAGTGAGGAAGAGGGTACAAATCAGGCTGTGTTTCTAGGTGGGGCCTCCAAGGCCGTGGTAACAGCAAAACCTGTCTCCATCTCTCTCCGCTGGAGTGCAAGTGCCAGGTGGGTGGGAATCCATCAGCTGGGCTCCGGGTGTTGTCCCCAGCATGCGACAGTGCTGGACACAGGGTAGGGATGGTGTGGCTTGGATGCCCAGGGGAACATGTGGCATTCCGTGCACAACTCGGGGAAGAGAAGAGCCCACAGAGAAGACGCCAGGGCGCCCGACACGCTGCTCCCGGAAGGATCACCAACCCTCAAGGCCCAGGCTGCGGAGCAGGCAGACGGGGTCAGCAGTTCCCAAACTGTGCTCACGGCTAGCACGGCCAGCTAGCACCACCTCATCCCCAGCTCTCGACTCGGCTCGGCAACCTATGTTTTACCAGCCCCCAGCGACTCTGAGGGACACCAGCATGGAGAACCTCAGAAACCGAGGCCACACAGGCAGGAAGCCACCAAGCCAGCCTCAGACCCAGCTGGCCACCTGGCTGCAGGTCGGGCACGCTCTGCAGGGCACCAGAGGGGAACGACCCGGCCACAGAACCCACAGCAGGGCCTCGGGGATCTATAGACTCCTGCTCCTTGGCTCCCAGGACCAGCCCTGCTCTCACCCCCGCCCCACAGAAGCTCAGACCTCACAGGGGCTTGGCAGGGGCAAAGCAGAAGAGCCCGGCCAGGAAACCCTGGAGCACTGAGGGCTGCCGGGCACTTCCTGTGGGCCAAGCCCCGGAAGCTCATCGAACCATACAACTCCCCAAAGATAGGAACACCACCCCGTTTCACAGATGCGCATGCTGAGGGGGCCGGGCCTCCAGAGCAGCCCACGCCTCCCTGGCCCCCAGCGGGAGCCCAGGGCACCCTGCACTCACCGTGGCCAGCTGGCTCTGCCTTCCTGGGCCTCATCCATGGAGGATCCTCCCTTTTCTAGATGGGGAAACTGAGGCCAGAGAAGTGGAAAGATTTGGCCAAGCTCCCAGTCTGAAGGTCAAGTTGGGGCTGGAAACTAAGTCATGGACTGAGGGGCCAGGGCCAGGTGCAAGCAGGTCCCAAGGACAGGGGACCCCGAGAGATCACCCCCACCCCCTCCTGCTTTAACACTGCCTCTGGCCCCTGCCATGGCCCAGAAAGGGACACCATCTGGCTGAGGGCACACAGCAGTCCTGGCCTATGACTCCTCTCAGCCCAGCTTCGTTCCCTTCCTTTCACTGCTTCATCCCCCTCTGACCTCCACTGCTCTGTCCTCTGGGCCACTCCCCCCTGCACTAGGCTAGCTCACCCCAGAAGGGGCCATCTCAGGCCTGGGGAATCGCAGGAGAGAAGTGCGGGCAAGGGATTCAACTGGGGGCTCCCCAGGGCCGGGGACTCCTTGCTTATCCTGATGCCTCAGCAGGGGAGGGTGGGCAGGGCTGGGCTGGGCAGGCTGCGCACGCATGGGGTGGCCGCTGAGGGATGCCAGGCCCCTTGGGGCTTTTCCAACAAGCTAAGACCCCAACACTTAAGGGTGTTCCCTTCTTTTTGGTGTGGCCCTAACTGCTGCATCCTCTCGCTGAACCCAACAGTGGCTCCTGTCCCTGGAGACCACCAGGACTGTGGCTGCCTTTAGTGGAAGCTACGTGGCACCTCTGACCAGGGCCTGATTCCTGGCAGCCACCCTGCTGCTCCTGGGGAGGCTGCCATCTAGCAATGGTAGAGGAGGGAGTGCTGGAGGGGCAGGGGAGGGAGCAGGCACCAGGAATAACGGAAGACCAGGGACCCAGTGACTCCTGAGGATCCTCTGACAAAGCCATTTGTTGTTCACATGTTGCCTCTGGTCTCTAGGACTATGGCAGGGTAGTATCGTCCCACTTCATGGGATGAGGCCCAGAGAGATCAGTGACTTGCCCAAGGCTGCACCCCGGCTAAGGCAATGGGTTACCTGTCAACTCCCTGTAAGTGCTTCTGCAGATCAATCCCTTGTTTCCTCACAACAGCATCATGAGGTGACTGGGACAAGAAGACTGAGGCAGGAAGGTACCTTGCCCAAGGAGCCACTAACCAGGCAGGCTGGCTTAGAATCTGCTCTCTGTGCTAAGGTGGCCTATGGACCACAAGGGCTTCCCAGCCACCACTACCTTGGTACTCCTGGGCTCACTGGCCCAGTTCACAGATGACAAAAATCGAGGCCAAAAAGGAGATGAGACTAGCTGGGGGTCATGAAGCCCAAGACCAAAAACATGGACCTGTCTACATCTGATCCCAGCAACAAGGAACAGGAAGGAATTTTGCCAGAGTCGAGGCTGACTGGGAGCTGAGGGTGGCCGAAAGAGGGGACCCCAAAATGCACGGGGGAAACTCTCAGGGCTGCCTATCCCAAGTGGCCAGCTGCTGAAACAGACTCAGGAATAGGAAGCATGGGGAGCTAGGTCCCCCGGCCCCCCAGGGCCAGGGCGTTTCCCTTACTGAGCCTGTTCTAGCACATACACAATCCCTTTCCAAACCTCCTGGGCACTGCCCTCTTGCCCTGGCCACCTCAGCCGGCAAAGGAAGCCTGCACTGGGAAGCCTGAGGCCTGGCATATGCCCCCTGCCTGGTACCCACCTCCTCAGGCCTGGATCTTCTCCCCAAAACGAGGGTGACCCTTTGGCTCAGCTGTCCTGGGGTCTTGTGCAATAATAAGCATGAAAGTTTTCTAAACTGCAAAGGATCACACTTAAAGACAGGGACAGGCCAGCTCTCAGTGCACCTGGGGAGGAGGCAGTCGACAGAGGTCCGCAGCAGAGCTATCCCATTCATTCTTTTGGCAAACAGCCCCTCGGCCTCCCAACCAGCTTCCCAGCTTCATGTGCAAACTCTCAAGCCCTCAGCAGGAATAAGGAATTAAACATAAACTCTGATGGATCAGGACTCCCTGGACACAGCAGACCCTCACACACATCTGCAGAAGCAAATTTGCATGCATGGTCTCATCTGGGTGGGTCCTGGGGCCACAGGGCCTGGGCTCTGTGACTCGAGAAAGATGCTGAGATTTCAAGACACAGTTTCCAAAATAGCATCTGGCCTCGCTGCCAGGCTGACTCCTGCCTTTGGGTAACTTGCCCTCCATCTACCCCTTAGCCACTGGCAGAGGAAGCTGGTGTGGGGGTGAACCTGGCCCAGCCAGTACCCCAAACAACCCCACCTTCCGCACCACATCTGATGCCTCCTCCATGCAAATTTTCTATCCCTTCTCCCCTGCAGCTGCCCACAGTGGGTGCTCACCCCATGGTGGGGGTCACCCAGCTGGTTCTGTGACCAGCCCTAGCCTCCCCGCCTCCTTACTGGCCTCCCACAGTCAGGGGCTAAGACACACAGTGTGTGACATGTGTGCAGGGCAGAGGACACAGACCCACCAGTGCTCTGGCGCTGCTGCCTTTCCCCCACTGGACCTTCCTCCTTGGCCTGGGGCTCAGTGACACTTACGTCTGGGCTCCCGGGGTCCATCCACTGTGACCTTGATGGCTCGGTGGTAGGTGGCCACTTGGGTGGGGTTGGTGAACACGGTGATGGTCAGTGTGAAACTCTTTCCTGGGGGACAAAGGCAGGAGGTTGGCGCCTGGAACCTCTCAACACCCTGGCCTCCCCGCTTGCACCCCAACCCAGAAGTCCCTGATTTTGGAGAAGGGGTGTGTCTCTCCCCTTTGAGTCCCAGGCAGAAGATGGGGCTCCGGATGAAGTAGCTGCTGGGCTTGGCATTCAAGGTCCCAGGAGTCTGGTACCAAATCTGTCTCTCCCCGTCATCTCCCTGGCTTATCGGCCCTTCTTGTACTATCCCTTCTATTCAGAGACCCACATGATTTTGGAGACACACACACTCACACACATGTGCATGACTTATCTTCTGCAAGCAGTGACCTTTATAGAAAAATCTGAGCACACAGAAAATATAAAGGAGAAGTCAAACCCACCCGTAGTTCCACTAGCCGGAGATAAACACTGAGAATGTCGCTGGGTATTCTCTTTGCCAGTCCTCTTTGTGGACTTTGCAAATTTACATGGTGGCAGTGGGGCTAAAATACATATTTTCATACCCTGTTCTTTTCCCTCTTAATTTGACATCTCATCAGAGGCACTTTCCTGTGTCATTAAAACTTCTTCATAAACTTCCTTTTTTTTAATGGTTGCAAAAGACTTCAACTCACAGAAGCTGCATCTTTTATGTAGCTACCTCCTGACCCTCAGGTAATTATGCTGCTACTAATTTCTTACTGGTGTGTGCAGCCCCGGCTGGGAAGGACGTATCTGGGAGCTGCAGACATTTCATCTGTAGACACAACTGTTATTTCCAGAACCCTGTTCTATTTTTAGCTAGACATTTGGCTCCAAAGTCTCCATTCAAAATTCCTGTGAGGGGAAAAAAACTTTTAAAATAATACTTTTTTTTTTTTTTTACCATTTAAAATAAAACGAAAATGACCTTCTGTTTATAAAAATCTTTGTCTGCATCTCTGTTATTTCCTTAGAATAGATTCCAAGAAGTGGTGAGTGATCGCATCACACCAGAGGGCTAAGGATGCGTTTGCGGGCGCTGGTCTCTCTGAGTGAGATGACTCTCCAGACAGGTTTACGGCGTAACGGGTGGCGAGAGGCTGCACGTCACCCTAGGGCCATCGGCTCAATGACCCTGTCTATCAAGATGGAAGATCTTCAAACTCTCTTGATTTTGTTTGCCTCTCTTCTCTGATTAGTGAGAATGAAACTTTATAGGGTTGTTATCCATCATAATCCAACCCAAATTATTGCTTTGTGTTCATCTAGATTTTCCTGTTAGGGGGTTTTGGTGCTTTTTAAAAATCACTACATACTAAGGCTGTTAATACTTTCCATGTCATTTTAGTGGCAATGTCCCCAGCAAGCTGGCTTCTTCCTTCACTAATATTAAGCTGTTCTTCATTTTTCATTCCTCGCCCTCTCTGGTGACTTCTGTTCGAAGGGCATTGCGGCTGCTTTCTAGAGTGACTTCTTTGACCAGACTGGGGTGACTGGCTGGTATAGTTGAAGGCAGAGGGTTTCCTCCATGGGCAACCCAATTCTTCTAGCACCCAGGAGGATGTTTTCCCCCTATCCCAGACTCTGTTAAGTTCCAAAGCTCCACCCTATTCAAGGCAGAGGGAGCTTCCTGGTCCCCCAGTATACTTCACCATCCTGTCCTCTGTTTGTGTGTACCCCTGTCTCTGGACCCCAGCCACAGGCCTGGGAACTTGCTGAGGGCAGGACCAATGGCCTGGGGCACCTGTGCCTCCCCAGGCTGGCCTGCAGTGGGAGCCCAGGGCTCCCTCTGGTGTCCTGCCAACTGCTCTCAGGGCCATCAGGGGGGCTTCAACAGCCCCTCCTCCCAGGTTGAGGCCGCTCAGGCTAAGGGGAGCTCCTGTGCTTCCAGTGAACAAGAGAAAACTCCAGCACCAGATGCAGGAGAAGCCCGAACAGAATTCAGCCAGGGAGGCGCCGGAGCCACACCCAAGACGCAGGGGTGAGCACTCAGCTCATGGGTGACTGTGCTGCAGGTCCACTGGGAGCTGGGAGCTGCGTGAATGAGGCTATGGAGCCAGCTGGCTGGAGGGGGACAGACTTGCCAAGGCACTTGCCCCTGGGTTCCCTGAAGGA
Source organism: Aplodontia rufa (assembly GCA_004027875.1). Taxonomy (NCBI): domain Eukaryota; kingdom Metazoa; phylum Chordata; class Mammalia; order Rodentia; family Aplodontiidae; genus Aplodontia; species Aplodontia rufa. The sequence goes on along the minus strand of PVKS010007258.1, from coordinate 23,628 downwards.
GATCAAACCTGGCCTCTCATTCTCAGGCCACAGGGGTGCTTGGGAAGGCTTCTGGAAAGAGCAAGGGCAGATTAGCTGTGGAGATGCAGGGCAGGTGGCCTCAGACTCCACACACTCCCTCCCTCTCGCTTCTGCTCACGGGAATGGCCATTTCCACCCAACCCCTTCCCTGCCTCTTTGGGGGTCTCTAGGGCTCTGATTCTCCAGTCATTTCCCAGTGTCTCCTTGGTTCCAGGGAGTCACGCTAATGAGGACTTCAAACGAACATCTGGAGCTCTAGAGACCTGAAGGGATGCTGGGGACCGCTGGGTCCCCAACTGCTGCTGTGGCAGCCCTCGCCACAGCACAGCATGACAGTTTACCAAAGTGCTCCTTCAGGTTCAGACTGAAAAGTCACCTTGTCCCCAAGGTGTGAAGTAGACTCTTCCAGGGCTGGGGGTGTGGCTCGCCTAGCATGCAAGAGGACCTGGGTTCCACCCCCAGCACCAGGAATAAATAAAGAACAATAAAGTAGGCATTTTAAATTTGGCTTCCATGGGGCACTTTCTTACCCCTGAGAGGTCTGTGAACTGGGACAGGAAAAAAAAAAAGCACAATGGTATTGTCCCCAACCTGTAACAGAAATGTCACCTCCCTCAGGTAAGAGCACAGCAACAAAACCAGGGGAGCTATGGGCTGTACCTGTGACCTTGTCGCCAGCTGGCCAGACACTCACATCTCATGTTACAGCCTGTGCAGATTTCCCTAAATACCTCTCACTCGTCACAACTTCAAAACCTCCACGTCACTCGCCTCGCCTCGCGCTGGCTCTGTTATTCAACGCCTTGCACGGAGCTTTTTAAACGCTCTGCTGCTTCCACACGGCCGGCCGGTCACCACTGCAATCCTCTGTGCTCACTTTATGCCAGAAGCTGCTCAATCCGAGTGCCCCAGGCCTCCCTCCCGCTTCCTTCTCCACCCCCTGAGCCTGTACTAAGAGCCCCACAGGGCGCACCGGTTCTAATCTGCGTATTTATCGACTTGGTCTCCGGTACTAGACTGCAAGCTCCTGTGTTCCAGAAGTAATGTCTTGTTCACTCACTGCTGTGTCCCCAGCCCCTAGCATCTGGCACACAGTAGGTGCTCAATTAGATACAGTAAGGAAGAGATCACTGCTCTCGTTTCACAAATGAGAAAACTGAGGCTTGTGGAGGGGCAGATTGTTGCCCAGGCTGCAAAGATTCCAGGCAGGGCCCAGAAAGGTTGGAATATGCTGGAGCCTGACCCTCCACGCAGGTGCCAAAGACCCACCCGGTGGAGTGAGAAGCCCCACACCCCAGGTAGCAACCACCTGCCACCTGAGGCCACTGCATGCCACCCCAGGCCACCACCTGCACCTGCCTCCATGGCTTCCTCCCAGCTTCCAGGCCTGTCACCACCCTGCAGGTAACTACAAACAGGAGGAAGGGCGTGGGGAGAATGGTGTGGGGAGGGCGGCTAGGAGCAGCAATGGAGGGGAACAGCAGGGACCCTGAGAACAAGGGGTAGGAAAAAGCCATCCCCTAGTACCCTCGGCTCTCCCCGGTTCTTCCTGCCCAGCTCTCTCTGCCTGGTGGGGCGACCCCCAGCCCTGAGCAGCAAGTCGAGGAGACAAAGATGGACGCCCCTGTGCAGGACCCTGCAGACTGCGCTCAGCCAGGAATCCTGGGACTGCAAACCAAGGAGAGCCGAGGGCTGGCCCAGGTGGAGGGGGAGAAGTCCAAGTACAGGACACAAGCACCCCCTCTGTGGCTCTGAGCAACCTTCCTGCAGCACCCAGGGCCCTGGGGCAATGGGCCAGCTCCACTGGGTCATATAGCAGGCAAGTCCCTGGGCCTCTGGCCTGGGTTCCTGCGTGACAAGCCCCACCCATCAGAGTTGCATGGGCAGTGGGGGTGGGGGGGCAATGTCAGTCTTGGGGACCTCTGGATTTTCAACACTGGCCAAGATGCCATCTCTCCTTCCCTGATTAGTGATGCCCAGCCTGCACCCACACATCTCACCCATCTCTCCACATACTTCCGTTCCTTTCCAGCCCGACAATGGGGGTTCAGGGGCTCACGCGATTCTCATTTTTGCTGAGGCCAGTGGCCATGTCCTAGAGGACCATTAAGAATTTGTGATAGTGTGCTGTCCATGAAGCCCTGCTGGCACTCAGAGGTGCCCAGCGCTGCACACATAGAGGATGGAAGAATTAATTTTTCCTGGGAGGGAAAAACTTGCTAAAATTCTCTGAGCCATGAACCTAACTCAGTTCTAATAATATAGAAAACACAGTACTGCAAATACCTATTGAATTCTTTTTTATTTCCTTTTCTTTATGGCTTGGTGGTAGAGCCCTTGCCTGGCACGTGTGGAGGCCAGGTTTGAAACCCAGCACTGCAAAACAGAAACAAAAAAAAAAATTTTTTTCCCCCATAACTTTGCCAAGAGTTGTCACATCTTCAGAAAATCATGGCATTGATGGCAAGGCTGTGTTCAGACGTGGAGCCCTACAACCCTGCCTGCTCTGCCTTCTGGGGCCAAGAATGCTATGGGACTTCAGCACGAAGGACAACCGCAGTCTCACAGTGATATTTACATATTCAAATCAACATTTTATTATAAATTACCTTCCTATTTTTCCTGCATTGTTGCTATAGAATTCTATGGATTTGAAACTGTAAGTAGGTAGCCGCATCTGCAAGCATCAGGTAGGAGGAGAAGGACATATTATTACAACACAGTCACCGTAGAAAGGGGCCTGCGCCTGGCCTGGCGGGCGGGAAGTCCCGCTCAGCTACTGCAGGAGGTAGCCATGGCTTGGTTTTCCTTCCAGTTCTTTCTTGGTCCGCACCTGCAGCTATCGTGAGAGCTCTGTGGTGTTGTGTGGTCTTACTGCGTGTATGGCTTTCTGGAAGCTATTCTCCCTGGAGTTCGGACAGAATCCAGGAATTTAAAAAATGGAGAAGTCAAGCAGAAATTTCCACCTGAATTCTTAGTCCTGGCTGAAGTCAAAGAGTCAGGGAAGGGTCCTGGGTCCTAAACCCCAACCTGTCCTGACTCAAGTGGCCCAGACTCCTGCTGTCAATCACAGTTGGTTCTCTCAGGTGGGAATTTCCCACCCAGCAGGATGGGCACAGCAGAGGTGTGGCTGTGAATGGACCCTGTGCCCTCCCTCACCCTCCTTCCTCACCACCAGCACCTCTACCTCTCCCACTCAACAATTCACACCTTCTGGGTTTCCCCCACCCCCGCCCAAACCACACTGTAATCAGAGAATCAGTGACTGTCACCACTCAAAGGGACCTCAAAGGCTTCCTCCAGTCCCAAGCATTTGAAGTAACAAAATCTCTAACATGTATCCAGGTCTCAGCATGTGCCGACTGATACACTTGTATCGATTCCCTTAGTCTTCCCCAAATTTCATGAAGTGAGTAACATATTCATCCCCATTTTACAGAGGAGGAAACTGAACCAGGGAGAGGTTAAGTCATTTGCTCAAGGTCCTCCCGCAAGCAACTAGCATGGCTGGGACTCAAACTGGGACAGGTAGGTTCAAGTCCAGACGCTTAAAGATTACGAGCTTTGGAGAGTTGAACCCTTGTCCAGAGTTCCAGAGGTGTTAAACTCCTACTTGGGCTTCTTCCTGCCTCCCAGGATGGGAGGCTTGTGAGAAACCGGACAGGAGAACGTTTATAAATAGCCCCCAGCCCCTCCTGGAGCCACAGTCCAGCCTCAGCCTTGCCCACTCCTAGAGCATGAGGGACAACCACACTCTGGAAACCTTGCTCCTTCCCTGTGAGCCTTCGAGGGTAGGCGCAGGTCTGTGGGCATGTGAGCCACTAAGAAAATATATTCAGTGCACAGTTAGGCCAGAGAGGTCTCAGCAAATCAGACTCTTCATCTCTTCTTCCAAATCTCACCTCCCAGGAGAGGGAGCAGTGAGGGAGGGAGGAGGCACGGAGGAGTTCCTGGTGCCTTGCTGCACTTTCTGCCTGCTCCTGGGGGCAGCAGCTAGAGTGGCTGCCACAACCCCCAGTACACACCTGGGCCAGCCTTGCTCGCCACCAACCTGCTGCTCGGGGCTGAGGTTGGGATTAAGTTGCAAAGGGTTTGAGAGATTGGGGATGACAAAAGGGACTTGGAGACTAATTAGGAGCAGCAATGAAAGCTTAATTCATAAAAGCAAACATTTTCCATCCATCAACCTGCAACCAGTTAAGGGTAACGTTTGAAAGAAATCTGTGCGTGGGGAAGGGAGCCAACAGGAACAGGAAATGTTTGAAAGAATGTAAACTATTTCAGTTTCATAAAAAGTAACAAGTAAACAGTTATTACATGCAAATAATGCCCTGGTTTTAATTAATGCTGAAAAGTCAAAATATGTTTGACATTCGTATGTATACATTGAACGCTGGGGAGGACGAAATGGTGCCCAGATGCCCGTATGTAAAGGAGCTGGCGGCTCAGGGGGAATCAGAGCCTTGAGAAGGCCTTGTTTATTGGTGATGAAAAGTACAATTCTGCTCAAGCCGCTGCAGCCTGCGCTGTGGGACCTGGGAGCCCAGCTGACTGAGGCTGGAGGGGCAGCAGCCCAGCGCTTGCTCGGCACTCAGCGGGCTGATCTTAAAGGGCCAGGGGACCAGAAGCTCCGCACATTGCAATGGCAGGGTTTCTAAGGCTTCTCCCCCAGGAGTTAAGTGATGATGGGTTTCAGGTCCCAGCAGCCTCCCACTCAATAGCCCCTGGCGGCAGCCACTGTGGCGTCTGGTCCTGCTTCCCTTCCACTGCCCAGGGTAGATCAGACAGGCAGGGCAGCCCACTGGCTTGACACTGGGGCAGGAGATGGCAGACTTCAAGCTGTGCTCTCCAATGTTCAGCATCACACACTCATTCATTTCTCTTCTGTGTAAACCACCTTAGGGCTCAAAGGGCTGGGGCAACTCTGAGTTTGGGCGACCACAGCTGGGGAGATGTGGCCTCAAAGCACATCGGAAATCCTGCCCCTGTGGGACAGTGGCTGAGGTGCTTGGACCCCACAGACCAAGGGTGTGTCCTCTAAGCCCCAGCCAAAAGACCCACAAGCTCCCTTCTAGAGCTCCTTAATCCATGATCTTCTAGCATCCTCTGTGAAACCAGTGCTGCTTAATGGGGGAGAGGTAGCACAGTAGACTTCAGGCGCTAGCAGACCTGAGCCTGGGAGAAACCTCTGCAAGAAAGATTTGCAAGAGACCACTGCCTCCTAACATCCTCAAATGGTCTGAAATGCCCTAAGGCAGACAGCAGGGCTGGGGGACCTGCTCTGTGGCTTCCCCTGGGCCCCCTAGGCCTCTCTCTCAGCTTCCTTCCCCACCTTCTGCCATCCACTGCCAGTGAGATCCCCTTCTGCTCACCTCGCCCACTGCGGCCCACGAAGCGAAGGTCGTTGAATCTGGCCACCTGGTTTTTCATGACAGCAGAGGCATTGCGAAGCTCGGCAGAGTAGTTCTCATCGTTGCCTGCCATGACCGTCACCACTGTTCCATCGGGTACATCACCCAGTGCCACCACCTGAGGACATCAGGCAGGAGGATCAGCTTAGAAAGGCAGAGGAAGGCAAAGGAATGAGAGGAGCAGCTGGGCCAGCAGCTCCCCTAGGTCCCAGGTGCACTGCGGATTTCTCAAATGCAAGCAGGCAAGAGGCTTAAAACCTGACAAGACCCCACACATGACAAAAGCAAGAACATGAAACCTTTCTGCTTAAATCCTCAAACAGTGGCTAACCCGTGTCCCAAGAAATCATCCTTCCAGTTCAATGAAATCTAAGCCAGAGCTGCAATGAATTCAGTTACCAGGAGGTGGGTTGTGGTTCCCCTGTTGACTCCAGCATGAGCAAAAGAGGAATCAACATGGTCCCAGCAACCAAGCCTCTAAGTAAAAAGGCATCAACCATAAAAATAACAGAACGGCACCTTGCACTCAGTTCACGCGAGAGCCGGTTGGGGTATGAAATTTGGCTTTGAAATGTGGCCCAGGCCCAATTTCTTAGCTTCTGCAGAGCCTGAATTCGTTATGCAGAGAAAATGCAAAATGCAAGAAAACAAACTGCTGTTGGAGAAAGGTCGTCCAGAGAACCCCTTTAAGAGAGGGCTCCCCATAGCAGGAGGATGCACCTGCTGGATGGAGCTGTCCCCTTAAATAACATCTTCCCCAGCCCCCACCCCAAAGGAGCAGAGGCACAGATGCCTCTGAAAGGGAATCAGAATCTAAACAGTCACAGCCATTTAAACGTGGCTGCCGCGTGCAGGGACCAGGGATCCAGATGGTAAAGATTTCAAGGAGAAAATGTTTGGGGTCTGATTAAAAAGGCCAGATTTCCTGTCAACATCCTGTCTTCTTTTAATTTCAAAGATTCCTTTTAAGCTCCAAGTGACAGTAAAACCTCCGATCTGACGATTATAGTCACACGGGCCTCCTCCCCCTCTTCCCCTCCTCCCTGGGGAGATTTTTCCCCCGCTGGTATTTTAAGATGTCACCCGGGAGACCTCAAAGAGCCACTCGTCTCTCCCCCCCTCCCCAATTCGGAGTCCTCTTAATGGGAGCAAGGACAGCCTCAGCTGCCAGCAGCCGCCGTTTCCAGCCACCTCGGGCACCAGCACCTCCCTAGCCTCCGGCCCTTCCTGCCCTGCCCTTTCTCACGGCAGCTGTGAGAGGTTTAGGGGAAAACCAAGGCGTTTTTCGTTTCATCTCGCTGCCCCCTTAAAAAAAATGAAAATGAAACAGTCTCCTACTCTCTGGCATAGAGAAAAAGATTCTCTGAATGACTGAGGGCTACCAAGAGTGGGAGCACCCCATTTTCAGCCTACCACTGTGGATGCAGACTATCCCAGCGACAAGCTTTTAGGGTGCAGTGAATGCCCCGCTTCCCAGCCTAGAGTGGCCCGGTGTGAAATTTCAGACGCTCGGGGGTTGAGGGTGTGAGCAGGAAGTGTTTCTGTAGCGGCGCAGAAGGAGGGGTGCTGGCAGTGGAAGCTAGGCCCGGTTCACCCTCCGCACTCCACCTCCGCTGTCCTCGCCCGGGTCCCGCCCGGGGATCCTCCTCCCGGTTGCTCTAAGGACTGTGTCCCAGGGATCCCGATTAGGGGGCGTGAAGCCCCATTTGGCCGCACCAAAGTCTCTACGCAGGGCTCCATGAACCCCAGGAGGAGGGGAGCAAATCCCTAAAAGTTATGGGCTCAGGGCGCAGCCCAGCGGGAACCACGAAATCCCCGCGCCCAGCGCGCAGCCCGGCTGCGGCTGCCCGGGTATCGCCGCAGGGTCTGGGCCACATCCCTTCCCCACTCCTCGCGGGTCCCGGCTGCAGCTGGGACGCCCGGAGCCGAAGGGCCGTTGGCTCCCGCCCGGGTCCCGCACTCACCTTGAAGGCGACAGGCAGCGTCTTGTTGCAACGCCAGTGCGAGGGCAGGACCGAGCAGAGGAAGTTGGGGCTGTCGGTGCGCACGAGCTCTCCCGCGTGGTCCGCCAGCACGTCCACCATCGAGCGCACTTCGGGCCGGGCGCGCCCGCCGGGCCCCACGGCCGCCTGCGCGCTCAGCGCGCCGCTGTTCTCGCCCATCTTGCCGCCGCCGCCGCCGCCGCAGGGGAAGGCCGTGGAGGGAGGTGTGAAGCGGCGGCTGGTGCTCGGGTCTACGGGAATACGCATAACCGCGGCCGTCAGGGCGCGGGGCGGCGGCGGCGGCGCGGGCGCCTCCTCGGCCGCCGCTGCCGCGCGAAGCGGGAAAGCAGAAGCGGCGCGGCCTCGGGGCGCAGGGGGCAGCGCCCGTGGACGCCCCGCCGGGAGGACCGCAGCGAGGCCTCGCCGCCCCGACCGACGGCCGCGCGCAGTCGCCCGCTAGTCCCGCATCCCGCGCGCACCGCCCCTGTGCGGCGTCCGGGCTGCCCGGGCCACGGCGGGGCCCGCGCGGGCTGTGCCGCCGCCGCCGCCTCCCGCCCCGCAGCCCGCGCGGCCGCCCCACCGACTCGGCGGCCGCAGCCCAGCGCAAAACCTAGAAAATCAAGTGGCGGCGCCCGGGTCGCCCGCGCCGGGTTAGTACCCTGGGGCCCACGGGGCGGGGCCGGCCCGAGCGACGCGTGGCGCAGCCAATCGGAGCCCCCATCGCGGGCACCTCTGCGGCGCTCGCGGGGGAGGAACGGGCCGGCGAAGGCCGCGCGGCGGGGAGGGGCCAAAAGCCCCGCCCCGCGGAGGACGCCCCGGGTCGAAGGCCCCGGGGCTGTCGCCGCGGCCCCCCAGAGTTGTGAGCAGCAGGGGCGAGTGGCAGAAATCGGGTTGGACCGGCAGGACTGCACGGAAGGCTCCCTGGCTGCGGTCCCCAGGTCGCGCCTCCCTGACGCGGGACCCGCAACCTTTCCTTCCCCTCCCTGCCGGCGGCGACAAGGCTTCCCCAGCTCGAGCTGCTTTTGCAGGTGACGCCAGCCTTCTCAGCTGGGCGCCCGGGGGCCCTAAGGCCGGTGACACTGCGCGGGGAGGAGCCCCAAAGAGATTACTCGCCCTGCTCCCGCCCGCAAACTGTTTTGATCCAAGAGCCGGCTCCGCACACCCGGTTCCACGTGCCCAGCTAGTGGCCTTCGCAGATCCCAGCCCTGCGCGGCTTTGATCCCTGCTGCGCTGGCCCCTGTGCCAACCTTGGGGCAGACGGAAGGGAGTCACCCACGGGCCCTCAGTCCTCTAAGGCCACCCAGTTTCTCTCCTCTCTCCCCTCAAAACAAGTTTCGGGATCGCGCAGGCCTCGAGGCATCGGTCTTCGCTGTGGCAGCCCGTGGCTCTTTGAAAACCATGTTGGGGCCTGCGAAACGCATTCTTTCCGGATTTGTTTCCTCCCCGCAAGTAACCACCGTCCTGCATCGTGGAAAAGGACGCAGGTCCGTGACAAGAAGAAAACTGCAGAGTGGATGCGAAGCTAAGGGTCCCGCTTCCAGAGGAGACGATTTGCCTTCTCCATATGATGGAAAGAGGTGTCCACGGGTCCAAGCCCAGGCTTTCCTGGACCGGCGCGCTCCGGCAGCTCTTTGAGGAAGCAGACAGCTTTGCAGGGACCCTGTCTGCTGCCCCGCGGGGAGTCTCTGTCCTCACTCCCAGCCGCAAGGTTCAACCACTCGGGACTTCACTAACAAGCCTCTCCTCTCTGCTTTCTAGGCCAGGAGAGCGGGCCTCAGACGGGACACAGTGGGGAGGGGAACCGATGACGCACTGGGCATCATCACCCCAGGTGCGCTCCCTGGGCTCTGGGGAACGAATGCGTGCGGAGTCTCACCGCACTTTGGGGATTGGGCTGGATATTCGTTGCCTCTGGCGCTGGACACGAGCAAAACGATTAATTCCAAGCCTGGGCAGCAAAGGGTTGGACGGAGGCAGCAAGATCTCGTCCTGGATCTGACCTTTGCCCAGCGAAGGCCATTTCATCTTTGCCAAACGAAATCAAGCCCCCAGTGCACTCTAGGGATGATGGGCTATGGCCCAACCACTACCCCGCTCTCTGGGTCTCCTTCCAGCCCCTCAGGCCCATTCAGAAGCAACGGAAGGATCCCTTACTGGACCTTTGGAGAGAGTCTGCGTGGCCAAGGCCCGCGTGTCCTCGGAAACCCTGGCAGGAACTTCAGAATCTGAGGAAAGCAAGGGACACGGCCTTGGCCCCGGGGACCTCTGGAGCTTTTCGCGGAAAGGCCCAGGGTGGATGGACAGGTGGGGGCGTGCCTCCCAGGCTGCCCTGGAGCGCCGTGGACCCACATCTACGCTTTTAGGATTTGTAAATCGAGTGCTTCCTATTTTCATCCATGCTCCTTACTTGTCCCTGCGCCTGCTTTCTCCCTCTCCCTCTGTGGTAAATTAACAGACGCCTTTCCAGAGAAGGGGGCTCTTGTGGATCGCTGCACCTGGCCCAGGACCCTGCGCAGCTCCCAGCCCTGGGGAAGGCACGCTGCTCCTGGACGCCAGAACCAACTGACCTGGGTTGCTGGCTCTTGGGTCCTCGGTGGGAGGTCGCGGGGGCGCCCGGGGAAGGGAGTAGTGGCTGGAACCACCGCTAGTTGGCGCCTGCGCCCTGCCAGCGGCAGAGTTGCCAGGCCTGGCTGGCCCTTTGCACAGATGTGTGCCAGCTGCGGAGCCTCCTGTGAGCCGCCTCTCTAGACAGACTGCCCATACGATTCCAGGCCATCTCTGCCACCACGTCTGGGACAAATGGTGGCTTAGGGTCAGAGGGAAAGCTGCCTTCTCCACCTCCCATGGACAGGCACCTCCCGCCGTCAAAACTCCCCAATCCCTGCCGTCAAAACTCTCCAATCCCTGCCGGAATGCACAGCCCTTTCCTGCACCATTCTGGAGGCGGGTCAGGACCCGCAGAAAAGCCCGCGCTGGTTCTCAATTTTTAACACCCCATCTGCCTCCTAGCCTTCCTGGACTGGAAAATCTACTGCGTAGTGGGTAGGTGGACTCTGAACCATGTGGTCAGATGGAGCACAGCTCCCTCCACCCACCCGGGACATTGAGCACCCTTTCCCTCCCCCTGGACAGTCATCTCTGCTTCTATTCCGTGGGTGGACAAACAAAACAACCCGCTTTCTCTCAAATGACCCCTGCTGAGCACCCCAGTCCAGCAGATGAGGAGGTGCAGGGTCAGACGCTCTCCTCTGCTTGGCGGTTGCTGGGTAAAGCAGCCTGCCAGCATGGGACCTGCACAGCGACATCTCTGTGTGTGGGGTCCCCACAGGAGTGTCTCTAAGTGCATTCTTGGCTCCAGAAATGGCCTGAGAGCTACCAACCACAGGCCTGATTCCTCGGAGTCCCCATGGCTGGGGAGGGACAGGGGTCCCCTGAGTGTGCCCGACAAGGGACAGAGGGCTGCAGGCTGTGGAAGGAGTTCAGGTTCACAATCCCAGGCCTGAGTTTGTCTTCTTCCCCCACACACAGCGGTCCAGGGACCCTCCCGTCTACGAAGTGTGCAGTTCTCACTTTCAAAGCAGGTCGGGACCAGGGTCTAGCCCAAGGCCAACCTTCCCACCTTGGTTTTCCTGGGACTGTCTGGGGGAGGGGAGGATTATCCGACCTGCCTCTAGGTGGAGTCAGCTCCAGGAAGGTTTTGGTAAGAGTCCCCTCCCCCAGGCTCTCAGATCCTCACCCCACCCTCCTCCCACAGACTTTCCTAAGTTCTTCCAGAGTCTGGGCAGACTAGACCCCTCCTCTCCTCCCCAGGAGGCGCCTGCCTCCATTCCAATCTCCCAGAATACTGGGGTTTCTCAAGTATGGCCTTCACCCCGACTCCGGAGGGACCCTGGTGGAACCTGTCTCCTGCCCAGATCCCTGGAATTCAAAGGGGGACATTCCAGTCCCTCACTGAGCCTCAGATTCCTCTTCTGTCAGTGGAGGTAATTCTAACAGCTCCGTTTCACAGTGTAGAAGATTAAAGATTTCCTCCAGGAGGTGAGGGACATTGTGTTTCAGTGTAGCTAAAATGCTTTCACTTGTTTGCTGAGAAAGAAAATGAGATTAACCCAGGACTTCTCTGCACCCCAAATCAGGCACATATTTACATATATTCAGATATTACGTAGGCGCATAACCTGTAATGTTATATGACACCTCTGGGTGTATATATGTACATACATGTATATACACATTATATGACATATTGCACATACATGTACGTATATTTAAAACTTATGAGAAATGGTAATGAAAATAGTAATATATCTAAGGTTGTCTCCTGCAGGGTGAGAACCCCAGAAAATGCAGTTCCGGGGTCATCTCTCCTGGGCAGCCTCCCCGAAGGATCCAGGCTAGATGGGAGGACAGGTGTGCATTCGAATCACAGAGTTTGATTTGTCTGAAAGGGCTGGACTGGGCAGAGGGCGGCAGGGGAGAGTTAGGACACAAGTCCTGATTCTGCATTGATTGGCTGTGTGACCTCCCCATGTTCTGTACCCCTCTGAGCAAGGGTCGCCTGGAGGGTAAAACGGAAGATCAGTAGCAGCCCAGTTTGCTCGGTCTCCTTGCGTGCCAGGCGCTATGCTGGGCTTTGTGCTGACCCTCACTCAATGGCTGTGGGGGGGTTCTGCCCATCTAAAGGAACAGGAATGTTGCCCAAGGTCTGCCAGCAGGCAGGACAGGAGCCCAGTGAAAAGCCTGATTTGGATCAAAACGTGGAGAATGGAGGCACCTGTGGTTCGAACCGCACCACCGTCTTCCCCTGGCTGGAAAGTGCTCCGAGCTTGCCTTCCTGAAGGTGGTGGAGCTAGAATCTGCGGAGCCTTCTACTTTGTGTCCCTCTGGGCCTCGGTGCCCCATCTGAAGGAGCAGAGTGGGCTTCCACCCGTCCCTCCCAGGCAGACCCCAGCCGGGGTTTCTCTGCAGGAACCAGTGACTCCGCAACACACCCAGTACCTTGCCACCTGGGGGGGCGCCAGCACCCTCGGGTCCCTGCTGCCTCAGATCTCCTCAACCACCTGTGCCCGCCACCGCCACCGGTGGCGGATCCATCCCAGAGGGCTGGGCTTCAGGGGTGGGAGAGAGGGAGGGAGAGGGGAGAGAGTGGAATAGACCACTGCTCAGGCAGTGCCCTGGAAGTGGGTTCTGACTTCTGCTCGGGTCTTATTGTTCTCTTTATTCCTCATTTTTGTGATCTGTAAATTGAGAAAATTCTTCTAGTTGGGAATGATTTGGTCTATGACTTCAGTTAATGGTCTGTGACTGATAATTGCCCTGATTTTTGGACACCTGATGTGCGCAGGGAGTTCCCAGCCTCCTGTTGCCTCTGCAGGCAGAGATCTCACCCTCTTCCTGGGTCCAACAGTAGAGTTCTTCCCCTCTCTGGACCCCAGACTGCAGTTAGAGCAGAGGTCTCTGGAGCCCTTCCAGCAGCAGACTCCCGGAGGCAGCCTCTACCTCTGCTGCCTGGAGACAGCTTAGGACTCCTTCCTGGGCAGGTGCACAGAGGGACTTCCACTGGGGAGCCTGGGACCGCAAGAGGTGGCTTGGAGCCCAAAGTGGTTTCTGGAAAAGATGTGCCCTTTCCTCAGCCCCAGGAGAGGTCTTCAGCCCTGGCAGCAGGGGGAGAAAGGGCTCCTCTGCGTGGCTGTGTCTCTCTTATATTCCTCAGTGTTCTTATAGGGAAGTACAGTCACCACCACCACCCATTTCACACATGAGGAAATGGGAGCCCAGAGAGGTTCAGTAACCTGTCCAAGGTCACACAGCTGGGAAGCTATGGAGCTGGGATTCCAAGGAGGTAGCCTGGCCCCAGAGGCCGTGTTCCTGACCACTTCATTCTGTTCTCATGGACCCGAATCAGATGCTTGAAGTTACAATCAAGGAACAGAATTAGAGTCCCGGCTTAAGAACCACAGGCAGGGTTTAGATTTTCGCAATGTCACTAAGGCAGTCTGTGATAGCAAATCCCAGATTCCCCAGGCAAAACAGGCCTGGGGGAGGAAAGGGTCTCACTCAAGGTCACAGCCTAGGCCAGGGGCAGAGTCTGGATGCCCTGTCCCCTGCAGCTGTCACCTCCCTCTGATTCTGGTCCCCACCTCTCCTCTCGGTCTGCTCTGCAGGCCTTCCCCCTTCCCTGCCACCCACCCAGCAGCGCTGGGGCCCTGCTGGTCCCATTAGGGAGTTTCCACCTCCCCAAAAAGGTCCCAATGACTGGCAGTCCTTGTGAGGCCTTAATTAATCTCAGAGGCCGATGGCTTGGAGGAGACAGGGCTTTGGCCTTACGCAGATGAAGATTACGGCTCCATTTCATGTGGTGGGGAAGGAACGCCTCAGACATTCCTGCCAGCAATAAAAGCCACATGGCTTTCCAGCGTCGCCCTTGGAGAAGAGGAAAAAGCGCAACCCAGTGCGGAAAGAAATCAGCTATGTACTGTGTGCATGGCATGAGATAAAAACGGGCATAACGAGGTGGAACAGTTGGCCTTTCATACCGCCTCCGACGGCCACCGAGAGTGGCCGGCCCAGCGGTCACGATCCCAGCTGCCACCCTCCGCGAAGTGGTGGGAGCCTCCGCCCCTCCACCTGAACTGGGTTTGAGCTGGCCCACCTACCTCCAGGACGGCCAGCTTCTGGACATGTGACCCGTGCTGTCACCGCCCTGCTCTCGGAAGCATCCTGAGCTGGATTTGACGCTCTTGTTGAACAGGAGGCTCGCGGCCTTATTTTGCACTGGGCCACCCAGATGATGTAACCAGTCCTGACCACGCTGCCCCCATCAGCCAAAGTCCATGACTCTCCGGGTGCCTACCAGGTGCTGTTCCCTGAGCACACTTTGCTGGTTATCCAAACTGCACTGTAGAATAGCCTTGGGGACAGGGTAGATGCAGAAACGGAGCCTCTGAGAGGCGTCCTTTCTTCCAGGAAGCCTAGAGTTGAACCCAGTTCCCTCCAAATCCAAAGGGAATGCGCTAGCCTCTCTCCAGCCCTCAGTCCCGATGGCAAAGCACGGTTGGGCTCATCTATTCCCAATACCAGAGGCCTCACGCAGTTCATGGAGAATCTCAGACCTGGGCGATGGTGGAGCTGGGCCGTGTCCACAGGGCTAGGGGTGGGGGGCCCAGTTTTATAGTTGATCCTGCCACACGCAAGCTTACTAGCTCCATGTGGGTCACTGCCTTGTGTCTGGCCCGGGCTCTGTCCCCACCCCCAGCTTGCCAACCTAAGTGTCTGCCAGTCCCTCCTTGTACCTCCGTCCAGTCTTTCATGCTCCAGTTTCTTTCTACTGCTACACTGGCTGGGAAGCAGTTGCACCTTGCATCTTGATAAGCTCAGAGGACTCCAAATCCCAGAAGAATCTCAGAAAGCTGGTCAGAGCCCCTGAACTGTCACGTGCTACAACTTGGCACCTGGCACCAAGTGAGCCATTTCACTTCCTTGCTGGGTGAGTCTGGGCAATCTCTCCCCTCTCTGGGCTTCAGACTCCCCTGCAAGGAGACAAGGGCCTTGGATCATACCTGATCCCCAGGAAGCCGGTCTTCAACATTCTAGAATTCCATACAAACCCACAACAGGCCTGTGTGCTTCCTTATCCCCTCGCTGGGGAAACCAAGGCCCAAGGTCACACAGAGTGCAAGGCTCCCATCTGCCAGCCCGGCTGCTTCTGCACCACCGGTCAGAAGACCAGTGTCACGTTGGTCCAGCACACCCTTGTCCTGCTGCCCAGGCCTGGAAGCCATAGCCAAGGGTCCTGAAGATCATCTACTAAGGGCCTGAATGTCCTTGCAGATTCAGACTTTGAGAGAATCTGAATTAAGAACTGGGACCTTTCCAGAAATTATTGTCATAGGGGCCCCAATGAGTGGATCGGTGTCTTATAAAAGGTCTGGAGGGAAACAGCTTAGGCCCATCTTGCCCTTCTGCCTTCCACTGTGAGGACACAATATTTGTCCCCTCAGAGGACACACAGGGCGCCACCGTGGCAGCAGAGGGACCATGCTAAACCTGCCGGCACCTTGACCTTGGATTGCCTCGTTGCTGGTCTCTACAAAGTGCACAGTCTCGGGGGGCTTGTTATAGAAGCGAAATGGACCGAGACCCTCTTCAGGCCCTTTCCCCGAGCACATTGTGGCCGCTGTCCTGGTTGTTTCCAGGAAAGGACCTGGGTGGCAGGGGAGGTAGGATGCGAGGACTCTGGGCACACGGGGTGCACGCACGCTCGCACGCACTCGCTGGCGATTCACGTACACCCATGTGGTGCAGCCCTCCTCGAGTTCAGCATGGTTGTGGCAGCCACACGTGTGAACGGTGCAGTGTGCACGCCCGTGTGTAGATGCGCATCAGGACACGCACAGACCTGCTAGTGTGGACCCACAGACAGGCCCATGTGCACAGGCAGGGACACAGCGAGGCTGCGCAGGCATCAGGCAGTGGTGTGGACAAATGAGCTCACACGGAGGCCTGAGCTTGTTCTTCAACAGGGAGCTGAACCCTGGCTGTGGGAGCGTCTGCTTTTCAACTCACGGAGGAAGCATAGGCCTTCCAGGTGGCTTGCCTGCCTGGAGCTTCCAGAACCTTCCCCAGCATCTGAGCTGTAACCCCCCCTCCCCGTGTTCCCTGGGGGGAGCCTGCAGTGCTGGCCCAGAGGAACACTACTGTCACTGGAAGCTGGTAGCTAGGGTCCCCCAAGGCGGCAGGGACTGAGGGGCCAGAGGCTGGGCTCGGGTAGGGATTAAGAGGCCTGGGGCGTGGCAGGTCACCTCTCTGAGTTTCATCCCCCTCACCTGGAAATACAGATGATTCCTGCAGCTCACCTGGGCTGCATGGGGGCTCTGGGCAGTGAGAGCTCAGAAACAGCAGCTGCCGCAACCTGACAGCCTTGGGGAGGTCAGCCCAAGCCCCTTTTGCTGAGGCCCACATGACACCCCCAGGGACCTCAGCACAGGGAAGAGTTGTTAAGGCAACCGGGGACTTTGTCCTGGAGAAAAGCAGGCCTGAGGGGAAAAGCTCCACTTTCAGATTTATGTGGCCCTCCCTGGTGGCAGGGACCACATGAGCGTGAGAGCCATGGGTGTGGGCTCCACACAAGGAGAAGAAGTTTTGAGGGTCGGCCAGAAACAGTGCGAGGTGCAGCCCTGGAGAGAGAGAGTGCCCGATCACCGGAGGCATTCAAGGTGGGCGCAGGTGTCTTAGGGGACTCCAAGTGCTGGACAGGACAGAAGGTGGCACCAAGCATGCATCTGGCTCAGGTCAGCTCACGACAAACACGGAACGAATGGGAGAGCAACTCCAAAGCCGGTTCAGGGCATACCGGCACCTCCAGGTGGAGGCAGCTGGGTGGCAGGGCCACCGGGTCCTCGCCTGTCCCACCCCACCTTCTCCCACGGAGAGAGCGAAATCCCTCCACAGCTCCAGCTGCTCACACCCCTGCTGAGGGCCTGGCCGCTGTCCCAAACCCTGCGCTCACGAATAGAAAATGGCACAGCAAGATTGGCCCCACAAACACCAGGGGCGGGGACCCCATCGCTCCCCTCGGCAGGGGCAGGCAGAGGGGTGCAAGTGGGTGAGGGTGCTCGTGGGAGCCCCAAGGCCCAACCACTGCTTTATTTCTCTAAGCCAGGTGGAGGGAACATGGATATCTATTTGTTACTATTCTTCAAACAATACTCGAATGTTACATTCTCTTCCATAGGCATATTGCACAATAAAATATTTTTAAAGGAAACCAACAGATTAAAAAAAAAATAGAAAAAGCTTCCTCACCCCAAAACTTCAGGAAGAAAACAGACAAAATCCTTAAATTTGCAGTCGTGTAACTGCCCAGCACGCATCAAAATTGCGGTGTGCTTTTTCTTTCATTTATTGAGTTCTCGGTGCTGGGGTAGAACCCAGGGCCTCACGCGTGAGCTCCACCACTGAGCGGAACGCCCAGCTCAGGCTGTGTCAAGTCACCGTTCCAACCAGCTTGTCCTGTCTACCAGCTGGCTCCCAGCCAAATCGCCCACGACCCTTGAAGCCATCCTCCTGGTGGCAGTGCCACCCGAGACCTCTTCCAGGTGCTGAGCAGGCTCCCTACAGCACTCCGTAACCCCTGCCAGCAGCCCTCCAGGTCCACGACATGGCCCACCGTGCAGGTGAGGAACTGGGACCCACTGGAAGGTGCAGAGCTGGGATGTGAACCAAGGTCTGTCCAGGTGGAAATTCCGGCCTCACCCTGAAGGCCAGGCCCCCAAGTCCAATAATAACAAATGCTACCTCCAAATTCGTACGTTATCATTTGATCCTCAGGGCCACTTTATCCCTTAGGTGCTAAGCTCCTTACCCCATTAGAACAGCAGGAAAAGTGAGGCCCAGGGAGGCTAACAACTGGTCCAGGTTCATAACGGACCCCAGCCAGCAGGACAGAGCTGTAGCCCCCGGGGCCACAGAGGATTCCAGGCGCCAAGGGTGGGCGGGGAGGAGAGCTAGGGTTGCTCCTTGCAATGAGCTGTGTCCCCCCTTACCGGGCTGTGACCCATGGGGACAGAGGTGCTGAGGAGGTGGGCAGCGCTGAGCTGAGACTGGAGCAGGTTCAGGGATCCCCGCCTGGCCATCCAGCCTGTGGGCTCAGACACGGGGCACTCTGTCGTTTGCTGTTGGTGTCGGTTTCTCCTCCCTGGCATCAGGGTGACATCTGTCACCTGTATGTCTCTGGCTGCCCCTGAAAGGGCTTCCCCCAGATGCAGGGTGGAAACTGGGTCCTTTCACTGCCTCCTCTCTGTGAGCCGCAGTCCATCAGGAGTGGGCTTAGTGACCTGAAGACCCTTCAGTTCTCTGAGGCCTGGCCTCAGTCCCATCCCACCCTGTCCCCAGGGGAGAAGGTTCATCCTGTCCTCGGGGAGCTCTCTGCGCTTAGATGGGGAAAGAATGGGAGAGAAAGGGAAAGTGGTAAGAAGCAGGGGAGGTGGTGGCATGGAGCAGTCAGCAAACTTTATTGAGCACCTACTGTGTGCCAAGAGCTATTTTAGGTCCTGGGGATACAGAGAGCACAAGATGGCCTTGGAGCTTTGTGGCACTTAATTCTAGCAAGGAAGACAGAAGACAAAGAAGGCAAGTAAATAAACAGGCCCACAGTTGGTCATGTCTTGGGACATCGCTGAAAACAGAAGGGGACAAGAATAGTGGGTGCCTGGCTGGGTGGTGGAGAAAAGGGTGTCATAATCTTTTAACTCCTGGGGTGTTCAGGGAAGGCTTCTCGGAGGAGGTGGCACTGAAGCTGAGCCCTGAGGAGTGAGAAGGACCCTGGTGGGGGCCAGGGAAGGGGCCTGGCAGGAGGCCCGGCTCAGCGGGATCTGGCTTCCCCCACCTCTTTTTCCCTCTTCCCCTGACTGCCAACGACCTCAGTTTCTTCTCTACCCTGTTGTGTGTTTTGCTTCTTCCACATCAGCCCCGAAAGCCAGAAGGGGGAAGCTTAGGTGACCCCACTCGAGGTGGAGGCAACGGAGGCTCAGGAGCAGAGGAGCGGCCTCCCCGCTGGTGCTCCTCCGAGGCTCCCGTACCGCATTAGGCATTTGCTGCCACTGGCAAGTCCAGGCAGCTACATTCGCTGTAGAGTCAGGCTGTGGCCACCGCTCCTGAGAGGTCACAGGACTGGACATGTGGACAGCCGGGCTGGGCAGGGAGGGTGTGGGGCTCAGAGCTGGGCGGGGGTCCCCAGCAAGCAGAAGGCGCCCAGCCCTGATTGGAACAAGGTGGTGGCCCAGGGAGCCCAACCGGGCGGCATTGATCTTGCCCGGTGTTCCAGCCACTGGGCGGGGCCAGCGCCGGGCAGACTGCCGGTTTTCCCAGGTGTGGGGACACCCCGGGGGAACAGCTTTTCATGTGGTCATGGGGGAGGCATGCCACCCAGCACGTGGGGGAGGCAGGGGCAGCCGGCGGTGGGGGGCCTGGAGGCTTGCAGAGGTCAGGGACGGAGGCCCTGAGGACGGTGGGTTCCTGTCCTGGCGGCAGTCATTCCCTGGAGAGCATTTCACAGGATTTTGCTCACTCCGCCCCGGGAGGTGGCTTCTACAGCATCCCCACTTGCAGATGGGGACACTGCGCCTCTCAAGTTTAAGCAGTATGTCTGGGTAACGTGACCATAAGGGCTTTGTCCTAGAACATGCGAGCCACAGAATCAAGTCTTAGACATGAGAACCATGACCGGTCAACTCTGGAGGGCCCTTTAAAGATCTGTGGTCCAGCCCCCTTGTGTTGGAGACATAGGTCTAAGGTGCTGAAGGCAGAGGATGGCCAGAGGGCACAGGAGACTCCAAGGTCAGACCTCATCACTCCTCCAAGCCACCTGGGGACCCCAGCTGGTCCCTAAATGGGAGGCCCCTGAGGACACTGGCCTCCTTGACTGGTCAGGACCTAGTCTCTCAGATGTTACCAATCTTAACAAACAGTTTCCTGCTGGAACATAGGAAGTTCTTTTAAATGTCTAACCTGAATCTTTCATGATGCAGGGAAACTTTCTTCTGATCTGGAGATACTTCTAAGAGTTTGGTCTTGGATGTGGGTAAAGACTCCCGATTCCCTGGTGCTGTGGGAGGGAGAATGTGCCCCTGCTCACACTCAAATACCTCCTTCACTTCTGTCATTGGAGCTTCGCAGAGTTTTTAGTTAACACTGAAGTGAGGACTCTTGGAAAATGTAGGAGAGGAACGGGGTGGTCCTGGGAGGGGGTCAGAGTGGGAGGCAGAGAGGGAGGGGCATCGCGGATTGTCCCCTCCCAGCCCGCCTCACTGGGGTTCTGCATGACCTGCCCCCTTCCATCTCTGTCCTTGTCCTCTCCTATGTCCCTCCCTCACCTGGTCCCCAGCACATCAATCACAATCTCCCTGCATGGCTCAAGTCCCCACCTCCTCCAAGAGGCCTCCTCTGAGCCCCTGTGTTAGCAAAATAATGGCCTCCAACAACATTCATCCTAACCCCAAAACCTGTGACTGTGTCACTTTCCGTGACAAAGGGGACTTTGCAAATAGGATGGAGGTCACAGGTTTTGAGATGGGGAACTCTCCTGGGTTACCTGGGTGGACCCAGTGCAATCACAGGGTCCTTCCAGGGGGAAGAAGGAGGGACATGAGGATAGCAAGAGGGAGACAGGACCAGGAAAGCTGGGGCGGGGCCTGAGAGAGTTCAGGGAAGACTGGCCTGGTGGGGTCGGCTTGGGGGCAGGGGAAGGGACCTGAGCCGAGGAGGCCCAGCAGCCTTCAGAACCGGAAACACGAGGACCCAGATCCACCCAAGGGCTGGGGAGAGGAAGGCGGGCCACCGCACCCTGACCCCGGAACTGTCAGGAAATCAGTGTGGCCGTTCCAAGCTGCTACATTCGTGGCAATTCGTGACCGCAGCTCCATGGGAGCCGCAGAGACCTCCCTGGTTTCTGACTCTTTTATCCCCCTGAAAGACGCTGCCTTTGCTGTGAGCCGCCTCCCCACCGCCCCAGGATGTCCGCTGGGAGGGCAGGGGGCTTCTGCTTGGTTGCTGTTACATTCCCAAGGCAGGGCCAATGCCTAGTGAGTGGAAATACAGAACACGGGTGACGCCGAATTTCAGATGCACACAATTTCAGAATAAAGTTGTCCCAAAGGTTGCAATGATTCATTGCTTCTCTAAAATTCAGATATTTGGGTGTCCTGTATGTTATCTGGCCGTCCCCACCCCAGCAGCTAAAACGGTTCCTTGGATATGCACTAGGAGCTTAATAAGCTTCTACTGAACGAGGGAAAGGAATAGACGACCCCTCTCTGGAGAAAGGGTCAACAGGAGCAAGTGGTAGAATAAGCCTTTTCCCAGGCACGGGCTGGGCGCTGCACGATGGTCAGCTCACTCAGTTCACGCAGTGACCCACCGAGGCCATTAGTCCATTTTCCAGATGAGGAAACTCAGCCTCAGGAGGGTTAGTCATTTGCTCAGAGTCCTACAACCATCGAGTGGCAGAGGCAGATAGTTCTAAACCCTTGAAGAACAGGTTCAAAGACTATTCTTACCACCCCCTCCTCACACGGTGGTCCTTTCTCTAACAGCCCATGGTGTCTTTCTGGATAGACCCTACCCCATTCCTGGACTGCTAAACTCCTGCTCGTACATCAAAGCCCTGCCCTAACTTCCCCTTTTGGTGAGACCATCTCAGATATTCCCAGGATTTGGCCCACTCTCTACTCTCTTGGTTCCTTGTCCGTATGTCTTGTAAGGTCTTCCTGTTGTGTCCTTTTCTCCCCCTGACTGTGAATTCCCTGAGGACGGACACAGGTCACTATCAGTTCTTTGGCCACAGAACTTAGAACTGAGTCTGGCTCTGGGGGTGATGGTTTCCGGAACATTTCAAAGCGAGCAAATGAACGAAGAGTGAGTGAGTGAGTGGATGAACACTCGGGACCTGAGCGTTGAGCCCACGAGAGAGGAAGAACAGTCCCTAATCCCCATCTCCTAAAACAAAACACATATTTTTCTGAATATGAAAATAATACACACTCATTAAAGAAAAATTGGAAAATAATAAAATTATGAAGAAGAAAATTAAAACCACCCATAATCCTGCCACCCAGAATAATTGCGAACGATTCAGCTTTCAGCCCTGCGGCCTCACGGCTGTGTATATAAATTCTTTCTCCTCTCCCTCCCACCCCTCCTGTCCGCCCTTCCTGTCTTTTATAGTGTTGTGAACATAGAGCGCACACCTCTGAAACCTGCTTACGAAACTAACCGCGTGTGATCCCCGGTGTCACTGAGTCCTCTTCCCGATGGCAGCGGATGGGTGGCTGCTGAGCTGGCACAGTGGGGCAGGGTGGGGTGCAGAGGGGCCCCCCAGGCTGGACCACCATAGTGCTCCCGCGGGTCGGCCAGTCGGGTGTCTCTGGATTTCTGTCGCTCTGAAGGCAAATACCCTCTTATGACGCCTTAGCCTCGTCCCTTATCCCTCCCTTAGGACAAACTCCGGGTGGTGGCGCAGAACCCTGCATAGACCCCTCCCCACCCACCCCTGCCTGCTGTCCAGCTGGGCGGGAAGCTAGGACATCCCCACCTCTTTCAGAGCAAAGCTGGCCCCTGCCCGGGGCCGCACCAATCCACCCCGGGCTGCAGTACGCACCGTCCAGCCACTGGTGCGTGATCTGGCCCAAGGCTCCCTGTTTCCATGTCTAATGTGCAGTTCCAACTGAACTGGCCACAGAGATCACCACATCCGAGGGCACTTGTGACCTCAGGTCTGGGAGACCTTGTTCGGTTAGCACGTCAGTGACTGAGGGTGCCGTGCACCGGGCCCCGCACCGGGCCCTGCACATCTGGACCCCTGGAGGAAGGGATGGGGTCTCCTACCCCACCGACGAGAATACTGAGGGTCTGAGAAGCTGCATGGCTTGGCCAGGGGCACAGAGGATCTTGGGTGAACCAAGTCAAAGTCCAATATGAGGCTGACTTCTGATGGCATGGGGTCACCCCTGGGGACCCTCCATGGTGCCCCACTTCTCCTGCTGCTCACCACTGGATAAGCCACAGTCCAGGCCCCACAAAGAGGCAAGGACAGTTTGGGCCTGAAAGTGAGCAGCCAGGGGGTCCTGGCTGTACTTGTGCCTCGGAAGGTCACAGCCCCTTACCTTCTTCACCTTCGGGATGTGACAGCAGGGATTTGGGGCCCAGCCTGGGGGCCGCTCTGAGCTGGGGGTGGTGCTGAGTCAAAGAGAGAAAGGCCTCTGTCAGACACCTCACCGCAGGCAGCCAAGCCTGGTCCTCAGGGGCTGGAGCAGGCGGCTCGGGGCAGGGCTGGGCCTGGAGGGGCTGCTGGCCGACCCAGGTGGAGGCTGCTCTCCCCAGCCCTGCGGGTGACAGGCTATTTTTTAACTAACCCCACAGGAAGAAGAGGCCAGAAATGAGTTCAGGGGTTGACCCGGGCCTCTGGGGACCCTTCCTATTTGCATCCTCATTCCCCCACCACCCAGGGAGCTGTGGACTTCACCAGAGCTCCCTGGAGCCTTCCAGAGCTCCCAGCAGACCACAGTGTCACGGCTGGAAGGCCCCAAAAGGGTCCCGTTTGAAGGGAGAGGAACCCGGAGCCCAGCGAGGTCTGAGCAGGGCTGGCTCCCCCTGCCCTCTCCTTCTTCTGAGCTGGGGCCCGCTGGTGGACAGGGGCCAGGAGCAGGTGTTTGGTGCCC
>PVKS010007257.1:44167-74428 GCA_004027875.1 Aplodontia rufa | reverse complement strand
GTTAGCCCTACTGCTTCCCCAAATATGTTAGCATCCACAGATGAGAGAAACCATTCGGCCCTTGAGTCTCCGAGATTGGGATACTTCACTAAGCATAATTCTATCCATCTCCATCCATTTGATTTCAAAAGACATCATATCATGCCCCCTTATGGCCGAGTAGTATTCCATAGTATATATGTACCAAAGCTTTTGTATCCACTCGTCAAGTGAGGGGCATCTGGGTTGGTTCCATAGTCTAGCTATAGTAAATTGAGCTGCTATAAACATTGATGAAGCCACATCACTATAATATGCTGATTCCAAGTCTTTTGGGAAAATTCCCAGTAGTGGGATAGCTGGGTCATAAGGTGGTTCCATCCTTAATTTTTTGAGGATTCTCCACACTGCTTTCCATAGTGGCTGAACCAGTTTGCAGTCCCAGAGCAAGAGCTTTTCTGAGCTCTTTATTGTTGCCCTCTGGAAACCTTATTTTTGTCTTTTGTTGTTCTACCAGACCTCCAGATCACAGATCCGTTCTCCATTTGGTTCCTGCATGCAATGCTGCTCAACCTAATCAACTTGCCAGAGAGGTAAGACTCCAGGTTTCTTGCAGAGATACCCTGCCAGAAACACCCTTATTTCTCAGCTTGGGATCAGAGTTGGGGATGCCCACTCACTCCCGGGTGATTTGGCTCTGCCACTAGGTAGCAAGGAACAGATGGAGGGTGCTTTGTTTTCTCCTGTCACCTCCCTCACACTCTCCATTATGGGGGCAAAACAGTCCATTCCTAGGGGCTTCCCCCTCCATTGTCTTCTAAAAATCTTCAAAACTCTTCACTTTCAAACTGATCTTGAGCCTAAGTGAATTATCTGCCTAAGCACTCAAATTTGGGCTCAATACAATTAGACAACCAGACTTAAATGGCCCAAATTTGGGACCTTTGCTCCAAAAATACTAACAAATCTTGATAGGTTCCTATGCCAAAATGGCAAATGGTCTGAAATTCCTTATCTCCAGACTTTTTCCTGTCATTCTCTGTGTCAACCTTGCTCTGTTCATCTCCAACTCGTCCTTGCTGATATTCCCCTTCCCAGGAAACTTACAAACCCAAACCCTCCTTTATCACCTCCTTTGCTGCCCCTGAATTTGCAGATGAATCTCCTCCTTACCATACCGTACCCCTAATCCTCCTAATAGTCCTACCCACCCCAATTTTCACCCTCATACCCTCCCTAAGCTACTCACCATCCACCCTCCCCACCTTCTTTTCCTTCCCCTGCTCAGAAACCCACAACTCCCAACCTCAATATATGTTTCCTCTCCATGAGGTGGCAGGAACTGAGGGCCCTGTCTGGGTTCATGTACCCTTTTCCACTTCTGACATGTCCCAAATTGAGGAAATATTAGGATCCTTTTGTGAAAACCCTAGTAGATATAAAAAGGAATTTTTATATCTTACCCTGTCCTATCACTTCACCTGGGCACACATCTATTATATCCTCACCTCCACTTTAACATCAGATGAAAAAAACCTTATCTGGCAGTCTGCCAGGGAATATGCTGACCACCTTCACACCCAAGACCCTGACATCAACCCAGTAGGTAACAGCCCTCCGCGCTGCTGATGCCATTCGGGTCAGCCCCAAGACCCTGGAGTTGTTTGACTCCATGAGATGGTAAAATGCTCCTTAAGGGCATGAATAAAAATTATATACCAAGGTCAATTATGATAATCAGGGAAATCACCCAAGGTCCAGATGAAAACTCTGCTCTCTTCCTTGCCCAACTAACTGAAGCACTGGCTAAATATACCAACCTTGACCTGGAATATCCAGCGGGCAAACTTTTTCTCCACATCTAATTCATTAGCCAGTCAGCCCTAGATATCTGCAGAAAGCTTAGACAACTAGAGAGGGGTCCCAATACCCTACAGCAGCAACTCCCAGATACTGCCTTGAAGGTCTTTAACAACAGGGAGAATGAGGCCAAGAGGGAAAGAGAAAAAACACCTTATAGCCAAATATCAACTTCTGACTTCCATCATCCATCAACCCAGACCCGCTCCTACTGGCCCACCCACAGCCTGATACCCATGTGGTCGAGATGGGCATTGGGCTGAAGCTTGCCCTAATCTGAGGCTCCCCACCAAGTCCTGTCCAAACTGTAGACAATGGTGACCATGGAAAGTGGACTGTCCCCTGTGGATCCAGTCCAACTCTTCTTTAACCCCTTATACCGAATTATTGGAATGAGGATGCCCAGACTCTCCTGCTCCTATTGTAACTAGTGGTACATTCAAGGGTCCCAGGATTATTGGGATGGTAAGTGACCAATTTATTTCATTTGTGGTCAATACTGGGGTGACTCTCTCCCTCTTGACTTCATGGCACAGACCTACTCTTAGAAGCAATACCCCTATTATGGGGGTCTCAAGAATTCTTGAATATCCCCTTCAAACACCTCCCTTTCTCTGCACCTTTGGGACACTCACCCTGTGCCATTCCTATGTTATAATACCCAGATACCTGGTCCCTCTCTTAGGATGTGACCTCCTCCACAAACTCAAGGCTTCCATTTTCATTCCTCCTTTACAAACCACTACCATATTTCTCATTCATGCCAGCTCAGACACTGTGTCTGCATTCCTCAAGCCTCCAACACCCCACCCCCTTCCCCATATCAACCCTTTGGTATGAGACACTTCTCAACCAAAAATAACCACACATCATTTGCCTTTTCAAATCTTTTTCAAAGACCCTACCCAATATGTTAGCTTACTCCAATACCCTCTCATGCTGTGCACCCTGAAAGTACTAAAACCTATAATCTCCCACCTCCTTGAAGCCCACCTCTTTATCCCTGTCCATTCCCCACATGACTCCCCCATTCTCAGTGTTAAAAAGCCTAATGGTCGATACCTTCTGCTTCAAGACCTTCATAAAATCAATGAATCCATAATCCCTGCCCATCCTATAGGGTCTAATCCCTACACTTACTCTCCCATGTTCCTCCAACTACCACTCACTTCTCAGTCTTAGATTTAAAAGACACCTTCTTCACTATACCCCTTCACCCCTCTTCTCAACCTCTTTGCTTTTACCTGAACGGAACCAGACAGTAATCTCTCCCTGCAGCCCACAAGGACAGTCTTCCTCCAAGGATTCTGGGACAGGCACTACAAAGGGACTTGACCTACATCCAAACTCCTTACTCCAATATATAATGATCTCCTGCTTTGCAGCCCTTCCTATGATTATTCAGAACTTCATACTATCACCCTTCTTAATCCATTGGCAAGAGGGTCTCCCAATCTTAGGCCCAAATCTGCTCTTCCATGGTCCTATATTTAGGCATAATTGTGACTCCAGAAATCTGTACGATAGCTCCTAATCACCTAACAGCACTCCAAAATGTTTCTCTTCCCTCCTCCAAAAGGAACACCTTCTTTATTAGGCCTCTTTAATTACTTCTGAATCTGTTTCCCTAATTTTTCTCTTATTGTAAAACCTCTCTATGAATCCTCAAAGGGGGATTTATCCGAGCCACTTTCATCCTCCTCATCTCTTTCCTCAGCTCGTAAGACTCTCCAAAATTCCCTCTTGCGATCTTCTACCCTTTACTTACCAAATCCCTCAAAGCCTTTTTTCCTCTCTTTCCATTCTAAACACTGCCAAGCTTTAGGAGTCCTCAAAAGACAAGGGACACCCCACACCCTATTGCCTTTTTATCTAAACAACTTGATCCTGTATATCAAGGCTGACCCTTATGTCTAAAAACTCTAGCCACCGTCACCCTCCTCATACCTGAGACACAAAAATTCACTTTATACCAACACATTACCATCCTAATTTCTCACTCTCTCTCAGATCTTCTCAGACATAAAGCTTCTCTCTCCCTATCCCAATCCAGAAGTCCATTGTTACATGCTCATCTTATTGATCCCATGGTCTCTTTCAGACAAGATCATTCACTAAACCCTACAACCCTTTTAGCTTCAAATGACTCTGGGTCGTCACCATTGTCTCTAATCTCTCACTCCTAGTCTAACACCTTAGATCTCCTAATCAACCCTTTCCTATATATCACAGACCAACCACTCCTGAATTCTCCTGACTGGTTCATTGATGGCAGCTCCCAAATAAAATATCCCTGTCTGGCAGGTTATACAGTCATTCAGGACCATACTCCTTTTGTCTTCACCGAAATCCTTGAAACTTCATCCCTGCCCCCAGCATCAACTCCCAACAGGCTGAACTCCCAGCTTTCACCGAAGCCCTCACTCTAGCTAAAGATACATCTATTAATATATGCACAGACTCCAAATACACCTACAATATCGTACATTCAAGCATCCTAATCTGGAGAGAAAGGGGATCACTCACTCAAAGGGGGACACCCATCTCCAACATTAACTTATTGAACAATTGCTAAAATTGGCCCTCCTCCCCTACCGTGGTGCCATCCTACATTGTAAGGGACACCAGATAGACAAGCAATGTATCTCACTAGGAAATAATGGAGCAAATTGGTTATCAAAACTGGCAGCCCAACTAAACCAACAAACCTCCACATCCTTTAACTCTATGCTCTTCTCTACCCCAATAAAGCTTCAGCTTTCCCCAGAAGACACCAAGGCACTATTATACTACCTCCATAATCTCTTCTACCCAGATCTCCGATCCCTTCAATTATTCATGCAGCTTCTGTACAACCCTCCCCCTCTGACTATAACCCCTGCAAAAGATATCTAGATCTTGCCCTACTTGCTTAAAAGCAAACCGTAATTTCAACCTCAGGTCCAGTTGTTTTCCCACCCACCAAGCATGAGGGAATCTCCTGGCCATGGATTGGCAAACTGACTTTATACAAATGCCCCCTGTCAAAAAATATAAATACTTTCTGATTCTCACTGACACTTTTACTGGCTGGGTGGAAGTTTTTCCATCCACTAACAAAAAGACCTCTACTGTTGCTAATACACTTTCTCAGGAGATCATTCCTTGTTTTGGTCTCCCTGAATCTCTCCAATCTTGTAATGGTCCCGAATTTACCTCCTATATAACCCAGGAACTTGCACAACACTACACATCCCATATAGACCCCAATCATCAAGGAAGGTAGAACACACTAACAGAACTCTAAACAAACATTCTCACTAAACTCTTTATTGAAACCCACCTAAGCTGGACTAAACTCTTACCCCTGGCTCTTCAATGAGTTCCAGCTTTATCAAAGAAGCCTCTATGATAAGCCCATTTTAACTTCTATATGGGAGGCCTCTCCTTCCCTTCACTGTACAACCCCAACCTCCTAAAATTCCCCTTCCCCTCCTCATTCCTGTCCGAACCCATCTGAGGGATACTCTGTGGAAATTTGCACAGGCTCACCTCCCTCAACCCCAACCAGTTAATCAACTCTCTCCATCAACATTGATGACCTACTTTACCTATCACCTCCCCAACCATCTGGACCCCTAAAGGCTAAGTGGACAGGACCCTTTAAAGTCATCCTAAAAATGCCTATTTTGGTCAAACTCGAGGGGCATTCCTCCTGGGTCCATATGGGTAAACTTAAATTGATCCCTAAAAAAGACATTTATCATTCTGTCTCTACAGGCCCAACCTCATTACATCTCACTGTCCTTCCTACCATCTTGGAGGAACACACACCAGAGGGAAAGTCCTGATCTAATCACATGTCTCTCTCCTACCTCTCTCTATGAGCATTCCTGGGGACTATAGTAAATGATTTAATTATAGGACATTCACCACCACTTCGCCAGACAGGGGTGACTTCTGGCTCCAATGAATACTCTCTGAATTCACCCCCACTCATATCACTTTCTTCTCTCTTTGCCTCCTACTCCTTCTCTCTCCTTAAAACAATATGATGCTCCTCTGGCTCCCCATTCTTGTTCTTATCCTACTCTGTGTAAAAACCAATGGAACAACCCCTTCCTGTGATGCATGCAAGGACAGCAAAGGCACTCATGAAGGTAAAAACTATTGGCTGGGGGTTTCAAAAAAATTCAATGCAAGATTCATTTGCCCCCAACCATATGGAAAAATTTTCTGCTGAACCACACTCATTCATTACAGTATGTCAGAGAGGGGTGTGTACAGTATGTCAGAGAGGGGTGGTGTACAGGACCAGGCAGTCAATAAGATGGTTAGAACACAAGTACCTCAGATCCTGAAACATATGATTTTCCCCACCCTACAGCCTCTTAATCCCTCCCTCCAATGGAAACCTCTATCAAATGACCCCCTCCTGCTTCAGCTCATCAATTCAACATACCAGCTACTCAATCAGACAAATCCCAGTTAGCTCAACGGTGTTGGATATGTCTGAGGCCCAGCTTCTCCCAAAGTGTAGCCAGCCCCCTTCAGATACACAACTTAGCTACTCTGAATTATATATCCCCCTCTAAAAGCTCCACCCCAAAATTCACCTCAGTCAACTTTTCCAAAGAGCCCCATTATGTTTCACAGAAAGGACAGGATCTAACAAAGTAGGAAAGATCCCTGCTGAATAATGTTTACAAATCCAGGAGATCTCTACCACAGGACAAGAATCATGCTGCTCATCCCTCTCCAGACGTGATATTTCTTTGTGGGCAAAAGATATATCACTGCTTGCCTGCCCAGTGGAAGGGAACTTGCATCAGGGTATTCCTTTCCCCCAAATAGACCTAGTTACAGAAGACCAGGAGTTACCTATCTCAGTTACTACCCACATCAGAACAACAACAACAACAACAAAAAGCCATCCAGTTTATCGCTTTATTAGCAAACCTTGAAGTAACTGCAGGAGTAAGCACTGGAGCTGTGGGATTGGGAACCTCTATAACCTACTACAAATTATCCAACCAACTTATAGATGGCATCCAACAGGTAGCAGAATCAATATTAACATTACAAAGCCTACTAGACTCCCTGCCCTTGATGGCCTTACAAAATCACTACATTTTAGATCTATTGACTGCTGAAAAGGACGGCTCTGTTTATACATATAGGAAAAATGCTGTTTCTTTGTGGACCAGTCCAGGTTGGTCGGAGATAAAGTATAACAACTATAAGAACAGCTGGAAAAATGGAGGAAAGAACTGGAAAAATCCTGGGGAACACAATGGGGGGATGTATCCCAATGGGCCTCCTGGTTATTACCCTGTTGACACCTGTAACTCTTTTTTTAAAAGAAATTTATTTGTTGAACAATCAAACAAGCTTCTAATGAAATAATATATTATATATATAAATTCTGGAAGTTAGATTTACCCTCAAGAGCTCCCCCTAATTACCCACCTGTATCTCTCCCCCCTCCTTCCCAATACATCTCTATGAATGCCTTAGGTTGTATGACATTACACCTTATTCAGATTTAAAACATGAAAATTGACCTTCTTTCTCAAGGCCCAGGGTCTAGCTCCAGCCTCCAAGGATGAGTGAAGACATTCGACCCTTGGTTCTCTGGGTTGTGCTTATTTCATTCATATGATTTCATTCATATGATTTCTTCCATAGCCATCCATTTACTTTCAAAGGCCGCAATATCATTGTTTCTAATTGCTGAGTAGAACTCCATGGTATATATGTACCACAGTTTTTGGATGCATTCATCCAGTGAGGGGCATCTGCATTGGTTCCATAATTTAGCTATTGTAAATTGAGCTGCTATGAACATCAATTTTGCTGATACCTTTACTCTTAATCATGTTAATTCTTACCTTTCTCCCTTTTCTCATTAATATTTTCCAGAAGTTCATGGCAAAACAAGTCACAGCCATCTCTAGAGCTGCCACACAAGAATATGTCATGTTTCTGCTCCAGAGTCTTGAGGGAAGGGCCCCTTCTTTACACCCATGTCAGCAGGAAGTAGCCAAATATAATGTCATCCACCCAATTTATTATATCCCTTTAGAGTCTGGAGTGATGGATGTGGAAAATTACCAGAAGCCGCTTAGTCAGACAGCAAACCCCCTACTCACTGTTTTGAAATCTACAGTCTCAGGCCCCTATCAGAGGATCCCCACCCTACTGAAAACCCAGTTTAACCAGAAAAATTCCTGCTGTGACCTCCTGCCACCAATTCAGTCCAGAAAAGATCATCTATTCTAAAGCCAAGTGGCCATTTTCCACTTGGAAAGTGTGTCCCTGCAACTATTGCAAAAAAAAATCTCTTGATCTGTTGAGATCTGGGTCATTTTTTGACTGCACCCCATACCCTCCTTTTCAGCCACTTTTCCTCTCAAAGGGACAGAGAAGGTCGCGAAACCTTAAAAACCTACATACAACAGTGATACTCAGGGAGTGCTGTGAAGAAGTTATAGGTCAAATGGAGAGTTTCCCTCCCTTCACCCCAAGAGAGGAGTAGGAGGCATCGGATGATTCAGTGTAAATGGTGAGTGCTTTTGAAATGATACTGTGTGGGCCCATGAGAGACCACTTGCTTCAGGCCTGTATGAACCACACAGTTCCCTTGGCATATTTCTAGGACTGTCAGTATATTTGGGGTACGCACCAACTGCTCTATCCTGGGAAATAATGCCTGATATCACTTCTATGTAAGCAAGGACAAGTCTTCACAGATTAAACCTGTGAAGGGTAATTGTTTTGTTGGGTATATACCTGAGGCTTGCACATCAAACCATCTTTGTTTAGGGATTACAAGCATTTTGGATCCTTGTATATTCTTGTGGTTTGTATTTGGAGTTTGGTTCCCAAGACTTAAACCTCAGGAACACACAAAGCATTCTCAGTCCCTGACTAGATCAAAGAGGGACTGAAGCTCTGGTTCAAGACCTTTGTCTCCCCAACTCTTTGGGTAGCATCAAGTATCATATTTAATCTCATAGCTTGGATTCTGGCCCTAATTCTGTTTGTAGTTGGCTGGAAATTTGGGCAAATCTCTAGTCTTTCTTTGCCTCATTTTACTCATGTGTGTAATATAGTACACACCAAAAACATTAGAATCAAAATAAGTAGGTCCTGCAGTTAGAGAAGGATGGCTGATTAGACAGAAGACTGATTAGACATGCCTGCTAGCAAGCCTTTCTTTGTCTCTGATTCATTTTTAAGAGACTCTGTTCAAATTCAATAGACTTATATTAGTTATGATTTTGTTAATTACTTCTCACCACCTATCATCAGCTTTGCGTGTCTCGTGGCCTTTGTGTTTCCAAGACAACGATCACTGCAACAACAAATGGATGGAAATAACCAGTTTTCTGCCTTCAGCCTCTTGTAGAAGTCATTTCTGCTTACTTTTAGAGGAGAATTAATGAGGTCTAACTAATTTTCTTTTCCCAAAGTTAACTCCATTTAACACACTTTCCTCAATGAAAGACTACATGGATGATCTATAGCCTTCGTTGATGTGTAAAGAACTAATTCATTGTTCCAACATATAGAGTCATTTGATTTCATGTATCTCCTCACATTGGGGGTGGTGGTGGCAGTGTCCCAGAAGGAAAAGGTGGGTATTTCAAAACTGGATGAAAACCTTAAAAATACTCAAAATAGCCAAGGATATTTCATAAAATACCAGAAAAAATTAACATGACAAGTTATTTTTGGTGAAAAACAGATCTTTAATCAAATAGACAGCCCCTCATTTATGTGTTTGAGAGCTTCACATTACTCTTACACAGTTCTCTTTGTCCCTGGGCAAAATAAACAGCTACATTTTTTTTCTGTGTACATAAATTCAAATACCAATTATGTGATTAGCAAACAGGTTTCTAATTAGAACGTTAAGCTTGTGACAAACACAGTTTTCTCCTTAACCTATAAGGATGTTTCTGTACTGTATTTTTAGCTCCTGGAATGCACAGAAACAGGACCTGTTCGTTTCCAGTAAATAGGCCCATCTTTCCTTGTTGAGGGTTGACAGAGGAGCCTAAGTAAACACTGACAGCTGGCCTCTTCCCACCTATCCCTCTTGGCTACTGCCTCTGTTTTTGTAATTCCCTAAGGGAGTACTTTGCCAGGTCTTTGCTTATTAGCAGCTTGATACCCACTGAAGCAGTCCTTGTGGTCACGGTATAATCCCACCTTTCAGGTAACCTGTCCACTCTGGCCCTAATAGACTGGAACAGAAATCTGCCATTTGTCCCATCTTGGGCAGTTATGAGGAGAGTCCCTCTAAGTTCCAGGGGCAAAAACTCTTTGAAAAACATGGAGATACCTGAAATGAAGTTTGAGCAGCATCCAACCATGGGACACAACTTTGTGGATACTTAGAGAGCTGATTCCACTCGGAGCCCCTATCTCTGTGAGGCTTGTTTTGTCTATGTGGGTCTCTCCCTCTTGAGGACTTTCAGTGAGGTTACATCCTCTGTTCTGGTTTTTGCCTTCCAACTCTGCATTGTGTCTTCATCTGTGTCCTCTCTTGGCTCTCACCTTTGCTATACATCTGCTCAGCCTGGGGCCTACAATTTGTAGGCATCCGTCTCTACACCTACCCCACATTCACACAGTCTGGGTCCTTTTCCAGTTGCCCTCCCTCAGGTACCAACTGCAGTGTTAAGTCAAGAGCGCTCACCTGTTATCCTGACCAACTCTTGATGTGCACTTTACCTAGGTGGTCTGAGTCTAGTCCTTCTCTTCCCAGACTCTTACTGAAACTTCTACTTGCCACTTGGACTTTTTCATATATCTGTGTCCAGACCATGCCCCCCCCCCTGGATAGGAACACCTTTCTGGATCAAAACTGAGTTTTCAAGGTCATTAGAAATATCAATTATTGGTCCTTCAAGCAATTTTTGCTGTGGTGAGCCCTTGACATTTGGTCAGTCTCTTTTGTGTCTACTTCTGTGTCTCTGCTAACGTATGTTGAGGTCCATGGGTATCTCACCTGGAAATTACTCAAGGTGTGACAAGTGTCATAATCCCAAGGCTGCCTGATGATAGGTTTCCTCTGCAGATCAGCTCAGGACTGTAGCCAGCAGGTTCCCTGCACATTGCCTTTTCTAAAAGGCCTTATTCTGAAAAAACAGTGTACATTTGAGAGAGAAAGTGAGAATCAATTAGAATGGTTATCCCTCTCAGAGAGGGTAGGCTCCATCTGATGAGTTTTCATCAGATTCATCCAGAGAACAGGTAGGTAGGAGGATGGGCTGGAATGAGCTGAACAGAACAACAACCTTATGGATCATCACATTGCCATTCCTGCATTTTATAGACAGGAAAAGCGAGGCTCAGAGAAAGCCTTTCCCAGAGCCTCAGTTACTGACAGAACTAAAACTAGAACTCTGATGCCTGAGCTCCTTAGAGATCGTGGAGGATCTTGCAGATGACCTTTCCCCAGACTGAGAAATTTCAGTCTTCAACTTATCCCCTTTAGACTAGTATCAAGTCGCTAAAGAAATTTGTGGAAATACCTACTCCGCACTTTTCCTGAAGCCCTGGATTCTACTTTCCCATCCCTCTTTTCTCCCACCCCTCCCAACATCGGAGAGTGTTTGTACAGCCAAAGCAGTTCCGCAGGACTCAGTCCTCTCCTCCTCGCCTCTGCTCCCTTGCCCAGGAAGTAGAACTAATACAGTGCCTTAATATTCCTAGGGAACATTATTATCGCTTGATATGCCAATAAAATAATGGGCAGTTTGCCAATCTTGTCATTTTAGAAGCAAATTGGCTTAAGTAATCTCCTAAAACATCCTCTTCCAAGGAACTTTCCGACACCCCCAGCCACCCACGACATAGGAGACAATATCTGTCATTTTCAACTGTGAGGAACAGAGGAAATAATTCCCTACTAAGTGATACAAAGGATTTTTTAAAGCCTTTGCAAGCCTTCTATTTAAATAAAGCTGTTTTTAACATAAAAATTCAATGCACGCTCACAGGATTTCAGTGTTGTCAAATATTCAATTTAAACTCTCCTCATTATTTATATTCTCCATCCTAACAACCATTATTACACAAGAGAGTTTTTTTCCCCTGCAGTGAGCATTCATCCGACATGGGACTGGTGTTATTACCCAGGCAATTCTTTTCTGCAGTATGCTGTGTTCCAAAGCCTTATCTCCATTGTTCCCTTTGTGCCATCCAGCACCAAGTGGGCGTCTTCCACCGCAGCAGACAGCGAATTCACATCTCTCAATTGTGAGTCTAATTCGAATGGATCGATTGGAGGGAGCAAGCCAGGCAAGTGCTGTGCCCCAGGCTATAAAATCTGATGTTCTCTATGCCCTGCTCTCACCTGCAGCTTCTGATGCCAGAACTGGCCACCCCAGCCTCTTCCGGTTCTCATACACACACTTTCTTGCATGCCTGCTTCCAGGCTGAAGAATGCTGCCCCATTTCTTCTGTAAGGACTCTGGCTGGTGATATTTCTTTCTGGCTCAAAGGCCATTGGGTGGAAATAGAATTCTGTTCAGGCAGCACACTTGGAAATAGAAGGTAATGGGATGACAGATTCACAGCTGTGTTTTGATGACACCTAGACTACAGAATACATCTATCGCCATAGTGAGATGAGAGCTTCCCTTCTGCTGCTCTGGGGCCACACATTGATTTGATCTTGTATTCAATGCTCTTCCTTTAATTGTTTTCATGGCTTAACATATTTGTTTATAAAATTAAGTTGCCTTTGTTCTGTCAATTTAAAGTAGGGACCTATGGAATAATTGCATATTTACAAAAATGAAGAATGAATGAGTCAAAGACCATGTAAGATGAGAGGTGGGTAGAGATGGCACCAAAGAACATCAGCCCATTGCAGATGAGGACATGAGGTAATGGAAACTCCCTGGATGCCTCAGGGGGTTTATGACAGTGTAATATTCTGGCAAAGTCATTGCAAACACTAGTTAATGGTACAGGTGGCATCATGTTACCCTTATGAGATCTGGTCCTATTCATTCTTCTGGGTTGCTTTAATTCACATTCCTAAATACTGAAATAATCTTAAAGTAGAGAAATTGCTTCATTACACCATGTGACAGTGAAAATGCAAAGTCACTTTCTTTAATATTCTATTGCCTTCAAATTTTATACAGTAACTGGGACCACTGACTCCATTCCTTTCTCTCCCCTCTTTATTACAAAAGTAGGACCTGGAGAAAGAAAACTTGCTTTATAAAAGTCCCATTTTCTCTACTGAAAGAACATGGCTAAACCTTCCACCTCCTACATTTCTACTCCCTTCTTGTTATCACACTTTGATAACCCTAGATCATAAACAGAATTTCAAATTGCATTCATGATTACTACTGTGAATGATTAATCCTTTCAGAGCTTGGAACAGTGAAGCTGAATTATTTTAACAGTGTTCAGGATACGCACATGCATGCCTCAAAGCTTCCTTCCACCTGTTGGACTACCACAAGTCCCATCATCCAGAGATGATAAGATAATCTCTGGCAAGAAAAGTGTTGGAAATGAAGAACTGCTGGCACAGAGGAGCTAAATAATAAACATGAATTTAATTTATGTCTAGACTCTAGGAATGAGGACCAGGAAGCAGGGTTCAGGTTAAAATGGTTTGTCTACTGGAATCATGTTGAGGGATATAAAAGGAGACTACAGCCAGGTATTTGAATATCCATCAATAGCTCAGGTACACCAGGCTTTAGGTAGAAGAGCAATAATATATTCTCATACCTTGCTCATGGCCAGGTGAGACTATTCTTAGCTCTGGGACCTTCTGAACCCATTGTCCCCCAACAGGACGGAGCAGAAGTAAGCAAGCTCCAACCCCATAGGGATTCACTGTCTACCAACTGTGGTGAGGATCCTGGCCACACACCAGCCCCATGCCTCCTTCTCTGCCATCCATAATGTGGAGAGTTCTTTTAATTATAAGTCAGATTTCTGACCAAAAAACATAGAGAATCCTAATTGGGAACAATAAAGAAAACATACAGTGTCAAGGGACAGACATATTTGGCAAGCCGGGGTCTTAGATCTTCCCGCCCATTTGTAGTGAGCCAACTTTCTGGAATAGGGGGATCATGTGTAGGAAGCTGATTTATGGAGTGGGCTAGGCTCAAACTCACCATGTTTATGACTCAGCAATGTCTGTCTGATATTTATTACTACTCAAACAGATTGGCAGTCATAAATCCAGTTTCATTTTTTTTTTCAGTTAAATGGCTCCTATCATGAGACAAAGGAATAAAGGAATAATCCAAAGCTGCATCTTACAAAGAACATAAAAAAGAATAAAACTAAAAGGTCATGTTGTAATAGACTCATATATGTGTGTGTGTATATATATATATACACACACACACATATATACATATATACTCCATACAAATATTATATGAAGACATGTGCTGAATTCTGCTCTACCTGTGAGAACACACTGAGGAGTTCTTGGGTAATCCTTGTGTGCTGGACCAAACTAAGCATGGGTCTCCAGGCTAGCTATTCTAAGACCCAATATGAGAGTACTGTCCTTCAACTACATACAAGTGTGAGCAGCATGAAGCTCAGCTCAAGGAGAGGGAGGGGTTTTGCAGGGATGCATGAGCCTGGGTGGGGTGGGGGACACAGGGACAGCATCTATAATGCTCTGGTTTCCACTCTTTAGGGAAGCTACTCCCTATAGGCATTATATTTCATCACGTACTTTTAAAAACAAGAATTGATCAAAATGAGAGAGATGGACAAGGTAGTTTTAAAGGTCTCTCTAGGTCTCCATTGAACAGCTCTATATTATATTAAACAATGGGTAGCT
Source organism: Aplodontia rufa (assembly GCA_004027875.1). Classification (NCBI taxonomy): domain Eukaryota; kingdom Metazoa; phylum Chordata; class Mammalia; order Rodentia; family Aplodontiidae; genus Aplodontia; species Aplodontia rufa. The sequence continues at coordinate 59,757 of PVKS010007257.1, read as the reverse complement.
AGTTAGATGGTTGAGAAGAGGGAAGAAGAAATGCCTAGCTTGTTGAATATCACTATATCAGAAGAAACTGGATGAGACTCGCTTGAAATACTGAGTAACACAAGTTCAGAAAACTTACATAACTTGAACAAGATCAAAAAGCAAATAAATGACAAAATCATATTTTAAGTCCAAGATTTTCTTACTCCGTATCATTTCCAAAACAGCATAGTTTAGTCTGGAATTTTGTATTCAATAAGCAATTACTATACTGATATATGCATATATGATAACATATATAATGCCTTTATTATTTGTTGAAAGTTGTTTTAGTAAAGTTTACAAAAAGAGAAATAGCTGCTGGTTTTGCTTTGTTTTGATTTGTTTTGACTCTCAGGGATTCTTTTCCCTATCCTCAACTGAACTTTGCCTATGAAGATAATTCCAGAGGAAAAATGATTTATTCTATTTAAATTCCAGAAATAAGTCAGATAATATCAGAAATTTCCTAAAAGTTTAGACTGCACTCTTTCTTCCACTATAGCTACAGAGAAGAGGCCGTAAGACATGTGTTACTCTATTAAAATGGACAAGGACTGAGGCCACGTTCACACAGAGAAAGGCTCACCATGCATATAGACAGCTGAGTAGTTTTTGAACCAGTGAGTATCAGAGAACAAAAACTCAATTATTTAGTTAATTTATACCTGAACACTATCAAAAAAGCAGCTGGTTAATGAAAGTCGAAAGGTGGGACATTATTTGATCACAGACCCCCCATGGATAACTTGCAAAGGACACTTGATTAACTTTCATCACAATTCAACTCTCGATATCTAAAGGACACTGAGGAAAAGAAGCTTACGTAAATAGGTAGGAGATGGACTTGTAATTAGCTTTCAATTAACTGGCAGAGTAGGGGATGATGCAGAATAAAAATTTTAAAAATATATTTAGAAGTGGAAACTTTTTGGCTATTAAAAAATGTCTCCAAAGTGGTACACATTCTCCATATGCTAAATTTATTTTCCTGTCACTGGTTACATTTTTTTTTAAATAGCAGCATTCTGAAGTTAAGCAAAACATTTAGAAAAAAAGTCACAAGGACAAGAACCATAAACTTCTGAAAATGTGGTTTTTAAGGTCAATCAACATGAAAGTAGAGCTAACAAGTAATGAGAAGAATTAATTCTCAAGAAGGAGGGAAAACTTAAACCATTGTTGCACCTAAAGCCAACCACCATAGATGACTGGAAGGCAGAACCTATCTCTTCTCTTCAGGGTATGCTGTCCCTAGGTCACTGGTGGCTTTGTCCCGGAAAAGACATCATGTTGATGTAGATTGCCTTCCTTGTATAATGATCACCCTTCATTCCTTTATTCTCAAATCCAGACAAAGACCAGTGAAAACTATTCCTACTACAGTAGAAAACTATTCCTACCAGTAGAAAACTATTCCTACTACATTGCTTAGACATATGTAGTATTAGTAATTTCCTTGGAACTAATATCAGAAATGCTAATCATATCCTCTCATTATTATCTTTTTGGAGAACATTTACAACCAGAATAGTAAAGTCATGGAGATGGAGTTGACCCAATAAGGCAACTCTGTGGACAATCAATAATAAAATCATTAACACCAATTCCTGGTTAACAGTCTATCCAAAAATGAAATTAATTTCAAGAAATAAGGGAAGACACATTAAAAATTGACATATGAAACGACTGATCTCAAAATATAAACTTTGACCACTGACTTGGCAACCCAGAGGAAACCTTAAATTGCTCAAGGTTAGTGGTCTCATAGTCAGACACTTAATTACTTGGAAAGCAACAACTCAAGTAGAAATTTGTAGCAAATTCTCAAAAGAGAGTTGTATGCAATAGAGGAATCCATTAATTGTGTGTTGTGATTTCACTTTTTTCTTTAAGCTAAAAAATAAAACATCAGCCAAATGTGCTTCATTGTACATTAACCTCAGCTCTTTAAAGTTGAATGATTCTTAGCCCTTTCTGATCCTTGAGACCCCACAGGAACTTGAACCTGAACTTAAAACAAACCCAGGTGACTTAAAAGTCTGGCACATGACAGTAGTTGAAAGGTTCTTCAGAAGCAATATAAACTGCTAATGGTAGATGGAGGAACGTGGAAGTAAAATTAGATTTTTTTCCCCTTGGTTAATAATTTGAAGATTATAGAATGTGGTTTTTAAAGGTCAGAATGAATTACTAATAAGTTGAGGCATTTGAAATTAGCAAATAAAACCGTTACTCATAATAGTGATTAAAGAATAATTAATCATACAGGGGGAAATGGCAGCAAAGTTGAGCCAGCAGTAAAATTATTTTTTAACTCATTATCATACAGCTTTCAGATAATGCTTCTAAACAACTGTTAGATATTAATTCCATTTCTTTCTCCTTAGGCTACATCCTTAAAACGTATTTTTTTAAAAAACATTAGTGGTTCGGATGATGCAATCATGGGCAAATTTTTATCTTCATAGCCTCTCTTGAAGATACTCAGATATATGTGGACACCCATGTCTTCCCCTAATCTTTTATTCAACATGTAAAGGAAGAAAGGGTTATGGTATCATAGGTACTACTTTAAACTCACTCTATTTCTTTAATATAAATCATTGACAACTTGGACCTTTTAACAACTATAATATAGAATTGCTTCATCTACTCTTTAAAATCAATGTTTACTCCCCCTTATTGAGAATTGTAAAACATTTGGTTTTGCTTCTAGGTATTTTTTGGTTTCATTAGGTTTATATTAGCTAGTATTGAGTTTGATGCCCTCCGTCTATGCTGGAAATCTCAGCATTTCATTTTGTCTTTGTATATTAAATTTCAAGCCAAATATACAAACGTAAATATGATGGTAAAATATTCAGACAGTTGGCTTGGCGACAGCATATCTCACTCTGGAAATAAATGAAGGCAGCATTTACATAGAGATTTACACTTGAAGCATTTGTTATCTGTTATTAATTAGCTAATCCACACAATAAACCTATGAGGTAGTTTAGCATGCCTTTAGTATGAACAAATTAGTGAAGAATCAGAAAAAGAAAAAAAATCCTTCCCCACCATAAAATGCTGGTCAGACCCTTCTTATTCTAGTCACAAAAGAAAAACAATCAATTCCTTGAACAAGTTGATCGAACAAACAATAGACATTTATCCTAGATAGAATGAAGAGAGTGGAGTTATTTGATTCCCTGGCAGTTTAGAAAGGGTATTTTTTTTAAAATTAGGATTCTAATGTTTAGTATTCACACTGATCTGTCAGAAACACCTCTTTCAAATGATCATCTCTGCAAGAAATGTGAACCCCCCCTCATCCTATCACCATCAGGGCTCAAATTTTCCCTACAGGAGTATGTTTTTGCATGGATTTCATAATTTCGTCTTTTGGTTGGGTTGGTTTAATAAACTCACTTCAATAGAAATGTATGAAAATTTTTGCAGTTCTAATTTATATTTGTATGTCATGTAAGAAGCTAATGAAAAACAAACCTTGTTGGTCTTTGTCGTCCAGCAAGAACACACGAAAGTTTTATGACCACTTTCATCAGTAGAAGGAATCTGTAGTTCTTGCTACTTAACAGATTGCATTATGCTCACTTTTATTAGTTCACTGGGCCGTGGAGACTGTATATAAAGAAAACACATTACTTTGAGTTTCACCACCATGGCACAAGTGCTAGGCTGAAGCTTTTCTCTGCACTGAAGAGAAAGATCTTTTTTAAAAAATGAAGTTGAATTGCATGACCAGGATTGTCAGGGGTGATCTATCTCAATCTCTACGAGAAGAGGGACTGGGGCTGGCATGTAGTTCAGTGGTAGAATATTTGCCTAGCTTGCCAAGGCCCTGGGTTCCACCTCCAGGACCACCAAACCAAACAAAAACAACAACAGAAAGAACAACCCAAAGCATACACACACACAAGAAGATGGACTATTTCAATCATGTAACAACTGTCCTTTTAAATGTAAATAATTTCTAATATAAATCCATTAGATTTGTGTGTGTTGTGTTAATTTTGTATCATTTTCCCCTCATTGCAGCAAAACTAAAGGGTTAGTTTGTGAGTTTAATTAACATTATTCCCAGTACTCCGGAATAACAAAAGTACTTCAATTATTGATCATTTAGATATTTTCTCTCTTCCAGTTAGGTAAGTTTCTAAGTTCACTTGAATTGAGATTTTACAGAAAATCCTTTCACTCAAGTTCTTATCTGCTACAACTGGGTGTCTATCAGAGAAGCTCCAAGGATGATGGGACCATAAGACAAGGATAGAGCCAGGTCTGCACGGGTCTCTTTCCTCTCCATCAGAATTAATTGGTCATTTGAAAACATTTACCTGACATTCATCTCTTGTCCACCATATCAAAATTAGAAAACGTATGCCTTAATTGAACATACATAGCCATACCAAAGGGAACAGAGAATAAGAAACAGGTAGCTTTCCAAGTAGAGATGCTTCTAGAATTCCCAAAATATAAACAAAACTTATAAGCCCTTCCCGCATAAAGCTGAATATCCATGGTACACTGGAATGATGATTTCCCTCATCTGCATGAGAAAAAAAAAAAGAAACTAGAAAACAAACAAAAAAAACAGACAAAACTTTTGGCAGGGTATTCACTTTCACTTGGAAGGTTGCCAAAGAACAAAATGTATTTAGATGAGGAACTCTGAAAGAATCTGATTATTATAGCTGAAAGCTTATCTATAAAGGGTTTGGCATAGCTTCTCTGTGAAGCAAAAGAAATCTATGTTCATAAGCTTTTTTATATTAGGTTATTAGAAAAATAAACACACATTTCAGGGCATGGGTTCAGTCAGTAAACACAAACAGAAAGATTTTTTTTTTAACTCAGACAATGCTTATTTTACAGCAGACTTGACAAATGAAGCTTTATTTTACACATTCAAAGAGAAGTCATCACTCGAGGTCTGTACCTCTGTTTTATGTGCTTCTTTCCAAAACAGCAAAATAGATATCTCCCCATCAAACCCTCCTTCCTCCCCACAGGGCAGCAAGTGTTTAGTGTGGCTGCTTCCCTCTGCAGGCACAGAAATTGGCAGCCCTGGTCCCTCCTGAGCGGGCCTTCCTCAAGGGAATAGTGCCAAATTCTGCACACAGGAAAACAGGCACCTTAATAACAACACTGTGCAAATTTTTGTCATTTCATTTATTGCTTGCTGAGTTATAAACACCCCAGTTCTTTGCAGAAATCAAAGGATGCCCAGAATATCCTGATACCTGGAGATCAACTGCCTGTGATCATGAGGTGCAGATTCCAGCTGGAACATCCATAGCATTTGAACAGAAACTCAATGTCGTGGACTGTAGTCAGTCTGCAAGCCACCACTTCTGGTCACCATGGAGAAGAACAAAACCTGGAGAAAGAACTTTATGATTTGCACTCAGAGACATTCTCCATCCGAGAGAGATGTTTTTCCAGTCTATCATCCAGCCCAGTGGCGTTCTTCCCAAAGCGATAGATTCTTGGCTCAGCAACAGGACTTCAACGAGAAACAGAAGAAATAGGCAACCTCTCCCTACCCAAGGCTGCTGTTTCTTCGGGGTTCCTTTAACTTCATTGCAAACCATGAGTACCCCAAATTAACGCCCACCATTCAGGCCAACTTCATGAACTCCCAATTTCCATTTCATTCTGGGGTATATGATTCGTTTGGATGTCTTCAGGAAAAGATTTTACCAAGGTCAACTGCTGTGAAGTCATTTTTGCCTAAGAGGATCATCATGCAAGCAAACTAATTCTTTTCCTAAGCTACTACTTGTCAGCTTGCGGAGAACTTGGTTTCACCTTGACTAACTGTCCTTGGAGCGATCAGGAAACAAGGATGAAGATTCTTCCGTTATGTATCCTCCTTGCTCTTGGTTAGACAGCAGGCCTGGCTCATGTGTTTGTCTGAAGGTGAAAGATTGGTATTTGTCCATTATATATCTTCTAGTAATAATGATTTGTTCTGATTCTGTGCATGTTGCCACCAGTCATACTCAACATGATGACAAAATAATGTTTATTTCTGGATAGAGGCAACTTACATCACAATCATCAAGGATTTCATAGAATACTTATACTCTGAGGAAATCGAGAATAAATTAAAATTAAATTTTTTCACTCTTTGTAAGTTTAAATAATGTTCCAACTGTTTGCTATATGATGATAATTTAGAACATGTGCTAAATATGTTAGCAGGAAAGAATTTCTTAAAAATCCATCCAAATATCATGACTTACCAGAACAAAACAAAACAGAACAAAAGAAAAAGTAAAAGAAAAAAAATCTCATTCACTTTCCAAAATCAAGATTAGTCATATGTTAATCTGTGAATCCTCGTGGGAAATTTTCCTTGTTCAAGAAGGGATCCTCCTCTGGTGGTTGATAATTGATTCTCCACAGCAGAGAAATGCTGGCATTTTTTAATCTCTTGACTGATGTTCTCACTTACTTATTCTTCAGGCTATAACAGAAAGGAATACTTTGTTACCTTCTTTCATATTATATTTTAATACCCCTCTCTTTGCTCTCATTGCCTCCGTCTGCCCCCACCTGCCATTACAATCATCAAATTTCAATAAATCTGAACTTACATGGTGAATCTTTTAGGTGCTAAATGACATGCATAGGTAATAACTCAATTACCAAAGCCATCTCTATGTATGCAGAAGAAATTTATACCTTGACATTGTCGATCCAGACACCAAATTCATTTCAAGTGCTCTTAACATAAAAATAATAAATTTATTTTTACTTACGGCATGCTGCACATATCAATTGTTAAGTTTCAGATATAAGTACACACAGAATCCTCTTGTTGAGAGCAGAGAACAGTGTGATAACACTTAGATTTCAAATTAACAATGGCTTCATTCTCCATTCCAAATTTTCTTAGGTTAGTGGGCAAAACGTGTTTCTGGATTTTTTCTCAAAAATGTATTGATCAAATTGACAAATAATTTTTGAAGGATTTTAATGATTTTTTTCTTTCTTTCTGATTAGCAGATGCTACCATTTTCTGCATGCTTACTATGTGTCAGTAGTTTCATATTTATTTTACATCATAACTTAATTCCCATGACTACCTTTATGCGTATGCCACTTCCACATTTTAAAGGTGAGAACCCCAAGACTTAAATTGGCTAAGTAATTGGAACACAAACATATGGTTGTTAAGGGCAGAATTTAAACCCTGAAAAAAAAAAAAATCAAGACACAACAGGACTTTGTTGGTCTTACGTGCAGGGGATTTCTCTCATGCTATTGATGTATTCTGGCTGTAAACAAGGTTTTCAAAATAGTGTTCTAGTAGCTGACTGAGCCATAAGGCCATATTTTAGGGAGGAGTGTGGCTCAAGTACTGGGGCTGGTTAGAATCCTTCCGTAGATTTCCTGTCCTTCATCACTAAGATCCAAATGCCTAAATAGCAAACTGAGAGATGAAAATTCAAAAGCTGCAAAGAAGAAGTCTATCACTCACCTAGAAACACACAGCATATCTTGAAATCTCATTTTCCAAGAAAAGTGCTGTCATAGAATATTCTAGGATCTGCATAAGAACTTGAATGTTGTTGGTAGAATGCAGATCCAAATAAAATGAAAACTGCATGCATTTTTTAAAAAGTGCTTCCAAGTTCTGCGTTGGAATGACTCTGGTAACCACAGCCACTTTTTAATAATTGTTAAAAGAGAAAAACTCCCGTTTTTAAATCCCACATACAGCTTCCACCACCATCCGGTCATGACCTAAGGAAATTCTACAGTCATTCTCATCTTCATGAATTACTGTGACATAAAGGTTGGAAGTTCACACTGAGAAAATGAGTATAATTTCATTTTTATAAACTGCAAAGATGAACACTTTTCAAATTAAGATGAACTTGAAGTACAGTGCACATCTGTCATAGTAAAAAGATCAAACATATATATTCTCAGCTGAGCTGTCTTCAGTCATGATTACATCATTAGGCAAAACCAGATAAGAGGTGTTTTTTTAAAAACCTATAGTAAAAGTAGTATATTAAGAAATTAATCCCATAAAGAGGAAAAATATTATTGGCATCCTTTTTAAAGTCAGCATGATTATTCAGATCCTTTCTGAACACACAGAAGTAGTGACAAATTAAAATGTCTTTTAATTCCACATAGCCTTTATACTTATTCATCCGTTACTGTTATCATTGCTGGAATGGCTCTTTCAGATTTAGTCAGCATTCCATTTGAAATAAAAGAACATGGAAAATTTTATAGCTATTAATAAATAGGCAGCCATCCAATCCAAGAAGAAAATTCTTTTTCATCTGAGAGATAGGCTGCATAATTCATGTAGTCTCAGAAATTTCTATAAATAGAAAATTGAAGAATGGAATGAGAGAAAGACTTTGCTATATTATTTCTATTTTCAGTAAGGGACAATCTTTGTTCTCAGAGTCTTAAATGTGATTTCACTGGAAGAGACAATTTCCGTTGCATCCTATATAAATATAGAGCAATCACATAGTTCACTGAATTTTTGACATATATAACAATAAATATGATGTCCACATGGCTTCTGTTTCACATTTGCTACCTTTGCAAAAAATATAATTAGATATTAATAAAGATTTTATTGGGATCTTGAAATGCTATTAGTAAAAATTTGAACCGTTTGGACTAGGCACCAACACACCTCCCCAAAAGAGACGTTTCCATGACAGACAACTATAGAGCAGCATCTAACTTCTATAAACTCCAGCCCCTATTGGAGCTATGACCATACAGGGGATGTGACAGGGACAAGCCAGACAAGAATCACACCTGCAGCACCTGTTAAGTACAAAAAGCTTCCACTGTTTTCACTATTCTCTCTTTTTCCACATTCTGACTCACAAAGTCCCAGAGGAAGGGTGATTCTCCAAGTTGGGTATCAGACAGAAGTCTTAATGTATACTGGTGAAGCCATCAAAGCTGATCTCACTCTTGAAAATGACCAGAAACAGCTTTTTGTTTCATCAATTCTTTTTATTGTTTTTTTGTTTTCAATTTCATTGAGTTCGGCTCTAATCTTGATTATTTCCTTCCTTCTGCTGGGTTTGGGGTTAGCTTGTTCTTCCTTTTGGAGGGCTTTGAGATGAAGTGTAAGCTTGTTTATTTGAGATCTCTCTTCATTCTTAATGTGGGCACTCAGTGCTATGAATTTTCCCCTTAGGAAAGCTTTCATGCTGTCCCAAAGGTAATTTTCCATAGATATTATTAAGGAGGAGGAGACAGGCAGAAAAAGTGGTTTTACCCTATATGTTTGCAAGGAATGGCCAGGGAAAAAAATTAATGAGTTAGTTGTCCCACACTAAATATAAACTATCCAATAAATCAATTAAGAAAGTGGGACATTCTCAGACAATATAAAATCTAGTTTCTCATGGAACCATGGTGAACCTAAGGGGGGAACCATGGAATGGCATCAGCCTTGGCTTGCTCTGTCATTATATATTTGTTCTTGATTGTTTAATTGTAAGACCTTCTTTAACAAATAAAAAAAAATCTAGTTTCTCATAGCCAGGCAGCAAGTTCACAGTGGAAAAGAAAAAAGCCACCATGGTCACAGCTGACAAGAAATCAGGCCAAATTTATTACATGAGGGGGAGTCAGGTTGCAAACATTCTCCGTAATCATGTCACTAAACACCCATGGCTTTGAACTTTTTCAAACTGTTGTCTGTTAAGTAAATGACATCCAAGGACTTAATACCTTTGCTCAGTTTACCAAGGTAGCACGATGATAAACCAAATGAAATTACATCTTCTAATTTCTATTCTTTCCCCACCCCCTGTATTCCCTATCTTACAGGCAGAAATTTAGGGTTTTCCTAGGTTGCTTCCTCTTCCTTCCTCAGTCCATAACCAACAAATTAGAAGTCTATTGGCTTCCCATTCGACTCCTAAATATGTTCTTTCCTCTGTATCCACTGACCCATGCCTCACTCCAGGCTCTTGACATTTGGGGTAGTCTTCTCTCTGGTGTCTTTGTGACCAGTCGTGCTACTTCATCTCACTAGTGCTTCAGTGCTTTGCTGGCTTTCTATCACCTCCTACAGAAAATAAAATGTCTTTGCATGACACAAAAAGGTCATCAAAGATGTGATTGCTGTCTTTTTCTCTGGTGCTATCTTTTTGTCAGCTAACCTTCAGGATTACCCTACACTTCCATGATTCCGGAGAATTACGTGAGGTTCTTGGACTTGGCATATTCTCCTTTTGCTGCAGTCTGCACATATTGCTCTTTCTGCTGGAAATCACCTTTGTCCCTTTACTTTCCCACAGCCTCTCATTCTGTGTGAAAGCATGCCTATTCCACATAATCTTTCTGAATTTATCCTGACACCACAAAATGTCCTTGGGATATTTTCAGTAGCCTCTTGGGAACAGAGAACAAGACCTCAATATCCAAAAGCTCCCGGAAGTGATTAGTAAATTTCTGTCGTAAAGATAAGGTATCCATCTGATGCACTTTGTCTCTGAGAGGGATGTAAGTCAGGAGAATGAAGGGTTTGGGGGAACAAAAAGGACAAGAGAAGAAGACCGTGAGAGTAGGGTATGAGACAGAGAGAGAGTGGAGCCATTAAGATGGTGTTGTATTATGCACGGTGCTATCTCTGAATGACACACAAATCTTAAATAGTTGTCTAAGCAAATAAATTTTTGCAAAGTATTAGTTTTTAGTGTAATTCTATGTAGTCTGATCTGATTGATACTCTATGTAGTCTGATCGATACAGAGGCAGGGTAGGTAAGAAGTACTCAAATGCACAAGGGGAGGAAGATGCAGAAAGAACATAAGACACTAGGGGTTTAAAGTCTAGGCATGACTTTGGCCCCTAACATGTAGTCCTATGTCAATTCAAGATGAACCGAAGGTGGGATGGAAGCCAGCTGACATCCCTGATATCTAAGTACAAGATGCATTTATCTAAATCACTGGAAAGATAAATCTTACATATTTATAACCCAAGGACAAAGAAATAGTTTAAGAAAATTCAGGCTCATTCAGAGAAAAGTCAGATATTATAACCAAAAATGATGAACATTCAAAAGTGTAGGTTATTTAAAATGAATGCAGCGCTATTACTTCCTAATACACATAGACTAGCAAAATTGATGAGAACGAATTGTAATTAACTTCCCAAAATACCTAAGAAAACAAGCCTCTTTTGCTTATATACTATTTGCACTGTTTATATGCAAATGAATGCTCCTGATGCACTTCAGAACAGTTTAGTCCCTTAAGAAGGCAAATATTCTCTTTATAATCTTGTTTACCCTATTCATTTGCACTGCAAAACATTTTTCATAAAATCTCAAAATAATGAAATGTTAGACTCAGAAGGGACCCCAGGGATCATCTAACGAAGTCCAACATCATCATTTCACAGATGAAAAAAAATTGGAAGGAGGCCCTGATATATATATATATATATTCTCACCATTCCTGAGGCCTGTAGCTTCATGCCTCAATCCCCTTTTCTGGAGCGACTCCATGTCTCCTTTAAGGATTCTAACCACAGTAGGCAAATGCAAACAGAATAAGAGGCTGTGAAGTGCTAGCCTTCAAGGCATCATTAGGATGCATTAATCCTAGACTGAAGTCCAAAGAGTCCAGCACCACTTATAGAACTGGAAACCTTGTTAATTACCATTCATTTCTAAGCCTGGGCTGACTCCTGAATTCTTTCTTTCAACCTTTCTGTGCTGCTCTCTTCCCCCACTCCTTTTTACTGCTAGAGTGCCTGTCCTAAGTGCCTTCCTTGATTATTGCAGTAAACATGTCATATTACAATATTTTGTTTACCATCTGTGACCTCATCAGAGGAGCCTGGGAACTCTGTCACTCTATTTCTGAATTTTCAATGCTTATTACAAGTTCTGATATGGAAGTGATGTATAACCTTTTTCAAAATAAACACATGAAGAAAATCAAAATGGAAATCAATTGCTATATTAGGAAGAAGCCTAACTCCCAAATCTTCACATTTCTCCTTTATTGTCCTATCCTGGGAAAGGCCATCCCCATCCACCATTTTCAGATCAGAAAAACAAGTATTGAGGGCATTCCTATCTCTACGCTTATCCCTTTGACTATTCTTATACATGCTAAAGGCTTGTGATTGATTTTAAACTCCATGCCAAGTGCAGTTGGATATTCCTGTGTCATGTTATTACTTAGCTTCTTTTTACATTTATAAAACAAATGCATAAATAATATCTTCCTCATAGGAGTGTCATTAGGATAAAATGAGATAATGTATTTGAAAGTGTCCAAGAACTGCTAAAATTTTAGAGATGTTTGTGTCCTTAACCTTACCCTTAATCACTTGAAAGAAAAATTTCTGATGTAGCTGTTGTACAATAAAAAGTTTGTCTGGCATTTGTCCTAGGCGCTGGAGTGGAGGCTTTTAGCCATTGGAATTTCTCAAACTATAGAAGTCTCTTTGCTATTCATGGTGGACCTTCGCACTTTATGGTAAAGAAGTAACTCAAGGAGAGTCTCTAGGTAGTTTTGGGATGGAAGTTAGCCATGCAGTAAGATCAACCATGATTAGAGGGATGAGGTAAATGACACAGCTAAAAAGAAGGGCTAGAGATTAAGGTCACATAGCCAATGAGTCAATCAATCTTACATGAACAATGAAAACGCAATAAAAATTCTGGCACTATAACTCAGTTGAGCCGGTCTATGAACACCTCAGTGTCCTAATTCCATAAAGTCAAGAGCACAGAAGCTCCATGTTTGGGATCCTGCAAGACATGATGTTTTGTACCTTCACATTTGGCTGGGCTCTGATTTGTATCCAGTACAATAAAACTGTAATCAAAATTCTAGCTTTTTCCTGAAATATGTAATTCCTTGCAGTGAATTGAGCTCCCAGAGCTTGCACTTGACGTCTGAATCAGAGGTGGTCTAACTGAAGACTGTGTGCTTACCTTGCAGAATCTGCACCAATACCAGTTTGTTAGTATCAGGACTGTGCTGTACTACTGCAATGGCAAATTTATCTGTTTTTAATGTATAGAGCCTACTCTCTTGTAGGATGAGCACTGACAGGGTTCAAATTACTAGCCTAGGAATTTCTCTGCAGAGAAGAGGTATTTCAGCAGTTGTCAAAGAAACAGATTTACCATCAATTGCCTGACTTCAAATACTAGTTCTAGTACAAACTAACCTGTGTCCTCTGTCTTAGTTTCCTAATTCATAAAATAGGTATTATTATATAATATACATATATTACACAGAGCTGCAGTGACAAATGAGTTAATGTAGAAAATGAGCTAATATAGGAAAGTAATATATGTCTGGTACATATGGAGTGAGAAACAAATGTTGCCTTTTATATATTTTCATCTACTATCTTGGCCTAAGTTTTAGGCTAAGTCAAATAATGAGTCTTCTTTTATTGTTCTTATTAAGAAATTTAGTTATCGTACCATCAAAAATACATCCAAAGAAACAATATGATATGTGCGCATTCTCAAATTAGATTTGCCCCCTAGATCCCACCCTTATAACTCCCCACCTGTCCCCTTCCCCATCCTTCCCCACACATTTCTATGAATGCCTTAGGTTATGTGTTACTATGCCTTTGCTGGGTCTAATACCTGAGGGTTGACCACCTTTCATACAGGCCTGGGTCTAGCTCCAGCCTCCACAGATGAGTGAAGACATTGACCCTTGACTCTCTGGGTTAGGCTAACTTTGCTCAATATGATTTCTTCCATCACCATCCATTTACCTTCAAAGGCTGCCACATCATTGTTTCTAATTGCTGAGTAGAACTCCATGGTATGTATGTATGTATGTATGTATATATATCACAGTTTTTTGATCCATTCATTCAGTGAGGGGCATCTGGGTTGGTTCCATAACTTAGCTATTGTAAATTGAGCTGCTATGAATATGAATATTGCTGTGTCATTTATAATATGCTGATTCCAGCTCCCTGGAAAAATACCCAGAAGAATAGCTGGATCATATGGTGGGTTCATCCCTAATTTTTGAGGCTACTCCACACTGCTTTCCAGAGGGGCTGTACCAGTCTGCAGTTCTACCAACAGTGTGTTAGTGTACCTATCTCTCCACAACCCCTCCAGGATCTATTGTTTATATTCTTCATTTTTGCCAATCTGACTGGCATGAAGTGAAATCTTAATGTAGTTTTCATTTGCATTTCTTTGATTACTAGTGATTTAGAGCACTTTCTCATGTATTCATTAGCTTTTTCAATGTCCTCTGTTGAGGAGTTTCTGTTTAGCTCTTTGGCCCATTTATTGATTGGGTTGTTAGTGTTTTTGAGGTTGAGATTTTTTGAGGAATTTTTAAATTCTGGATATTAGTCCCCTGTCAGAAGAATCACAGGCCTTGATTCTCTCCTATTCCGTAAGAAGGCTCTTGACAATTTTGATCATTTCCTTGACTGTGCAAAAACTTTTAAGCTTTATTGCATCCCACTTACTGAGTTTTGACTTTACTTCTTTCATTTTAGGAGACATGTTAAGAAAGCCTTTGACTACTCCCAAATGCTGGAGTGCTGGTCCTAACTTTTCTTCCAGTAGTTGTATGGTGGCTGGTTTAATTCCTAGTTCCTTGATCCATTTTGATTTGATTTTCATGCAAGGTGAAAGATAAGGGTCTAATTTCAACTTTCTGAAAGTGGCTGTCCAGTTTGTCCAGCATCATTTGTTGAATAGGCTGTCTCTTCTCCATGTTACATTTTGTACCTCTTTGTCAAAGATCAGATGCTTAAAGATTTGTGGGTTTGTTTCAGGGTCTTCTATTCTATTCCATTGGTCTTCGTTCCTATCTTGATACTAGTACCATGCTGTTTTTGTTACTACAGCTCTATAGTATAGTGTTAGATCTGGTGTAGCAAAACCACCTGTTTCGTCTTTCTTGCTTCGTATTGTTTTGGCTATTCTGGGCTTCTTATTGTTCCAAATGAATTTGAGAATTGATTTTTCTATACCGTAAAGAATGACATTGGTATCTTGATGGGGATTGCATTGAATCTAATAAAAGCTTTTGGCAAAATGTCTATTTTTATTATATTGATTCTGCCTAACCAGGATCATGGAGCATCTTTCCATCTTCTCAGGTGATCTTGGATTTCATTCTTCAATGTCTGATAATTTTCATTGTAGAGGTCTTTGACTTCCCTTGTTAATTCCCAAGTATTTTATTCTTTTCAAGGATATTGTGAATGGGACTGATTTCCTGATTTCTTCTTCTGCCCTATTATTGTTAGTGTATGGGAAAGCTATTGATTTGGGGGGATTGATCTTGTAGCCTGCTACTTTGCCAAATCTGTTTATAAATTCAAGCAGTTTTCTAGTGGATTTTTTTTTTGGATCTTCCAGATAAAGGATCATATCATCAGCAAAAAGGGAGAATTTGATTTCCTCTGTTCCTATAAATAATGAGTCCTATATAATTGGCAGAGAGAGGGGGAGGGAGAGAGAGAGAGAGAAAGGATATAGATAGATATGCCTTCCACAAAACAAGGACAGTTCTGCTTCTACCTGTTTCAAGGTG